>BSBK01000394.1:500000-691584 GCA_027943335.1 Chamaecyparis obtusa | reverse complement strand
AGTTGTGTGTACCTAATTACATTAATTTCACTTTAGCCACTTAGGCCTAAAATTTAAATAATAATGCAAGATCCACACCACAAAACACATAACATAAAGATTTGTTCTCAAGGAAAGCCGGGTTATGGAAAACCCCAGTGGGAGTCAAACCCACTAGATGAGTGTACTATGTTAAAAGAATTACCCAGTTAAGATAAAAATAGAGCATAAAAGGATGCACTTGCAGCCACAAGCATACAACCCAATCTGTAGTCTCACTTCCCAGAGCTCATTGCGCATAATACAATCTCAGATTTGGCCCTCAGTCAGGTTCATCAATCTAACTTCAATTACAAAGGGGTGGACATATAGTCCTTACAACCAAACTAACACATAACATCTCATATGCCAATACAGTTCCAAATTTCCCTTAAGTGCAGAACACATGTACCCAATCCTTTCTCTCTCACACATCAATTACAAAATGATCTCTCATTTATACCAATTAAAAAGAATAATCAACCACTAGGTTGGCTAAGGCCTAATATAATGAAAGATATAAACATTACACTCAATCCTCAATATGATCCAAATCAATTCGGCTAAGACTTAGATAGGACCCAAATCTTCATCCTTGAATACATTATACCATTACCAAGAATTGCAACTTGTTACTCCATCAAGTCGGCTAGGACCTAAATGAAGAAATGCCAACACGCTACCAAAGCAACAAATCTAATCACCACAACCAATCCAAACCAACAACATGATCATCACACAATCCAAGAACACCAACAAGCAAAATGAATACCATCTAGAACCTTTGTGTCACCCCCAATATTAAATCCAAACTCATCTTTAACTTTGATCAACAAGAATACTAAAATATTGAGCTCAGATATAACAAAAGGTAGCTTGTTGTATTATAAATCATGAACAACACCAGATGTGATCACAATGATAAGGGTTCATACAATAACTAGCTTCTCAACCTCTAAAATATCACTCCAAGTCACATTGAACCAAATGCACAACCATTATTCATAAGAACACTGTGACACTAGTGACTAGAAACTCGATCACATCTTACTCAAACTGTCAAACCAACCTCTTTGAACCTCTATAGATGATCTACATATATCTCACAACAATACCTCACCATCACATCTCAATATCTTTAGTATAGCATCTAAACAACTAAAATCCACCTTATCGAATGTCTTAAACCCATTGTTTGAGACAACAACAAGTATGTTGACATCAATGACAAAACATTAATGTCAGCACACCCAAATCCAAAATTCTAACATGCTCAACAATATTCCAACAATCTCCCCCTTTGGCATTGATGGCAACATATGTAGTGAAAAAATGATCAGTACATAAAGTCAATTCTATACCCACCTGATCACTCTGAAAGTATAGTTGCAATATATCCACCTGATCACTCTAAATATCCATCTTCAACACTATCTCTACAATCTCTAATCTTGCTTTTGTTTTTCACTCAATCTTCCCCCCTTTAACATGAATGGCAAAGGACCAAAGATATCAAAAATAGAAAACCAAGAAATAGTAATAAGAATTATCCTCTTGAGGAGTATTCCCCAAAACTCATCAATTCAGTGCATAATGCTCTGATAGATCCTCTAAATTGATGCTACCCTTAAAATCATTAGCTTTGATCTAGATGGGCTATCACCCCAAGCTTTTCTGTAAGATACTCAAAAGTATCCTTCAATAGAGGCTTTGTAAATATTTCAATAATATGTTCCTTAGAAGACACATAGTCTAATTTCACTTCCTTTTCATTTACCTTATCCCTTAAGACATGATACTTATTAGAAATACACTTTGTGTTTGAATGCATAATAGGATTATTTGAAATATTTATAGCACTTGAGTTATCACAATGAATAACAATTAGTTCATAAATATTTATCCTTATGTCCTTCAACATTTTCTTCATCCAAATAGCTTGATTATAGTTAATTACAACATCAACATACTCAGCTTCAACAATAGATTGAGAAATACAATCCTTCTTCTTACTAGTTCGAGAAACTAATTTCTTACCCAAGAAGAATGCACCTCCACTAGTACTTTTTCTATCATCCATATTATCTGACCAATCAGCATCAGTGTATGCACATAAAGTGAATTAATCATCTTTCTCATACCATATTCCATAGTGAATTACCCTTCAAGTATCTAAAAATTCTTTTCACAACAACCATGTGAGATTCCTTTGATTCAACTTGAAAACTTGTAGCAATTCTAACAACATTTGATATATCTAGTTTAGAATGAGTTAGATATTATAGTCCACAAATCATAGATCTATACAATGTTTGATTAACACAAGAGAAGAATCATCCTTAGTCATCTTACAACCCGTAACCATAGGGGTTCCTATTAGTTTTAAATCTTCCATACCAAATTTATTTAATAATTCTCTAACATTCTTAGACTGAGTAATGAAGATTCCTTTATCTAGCTATGTAACCTGTAATCCAAGAAAGAATTTCATTTCACTCATCATATACATTTCAAGTTCCTTTTGCATTCCATCGACAAAACCTCTACTCAACTCTTCATTTCCACCAAATATGATATCATCAACAAATATTTCAGCAATCAAGACATTATCATCAACTATTTTGAAATATAAGTTAATGTATGTTGTACCTTTGTTGAAACCAATCTTTGTTAAATACTTGTCCAATCTAGCATAACAAGCTCTAGGAGCTTGCTTTGATCCATCCAAAGATTTCTGCAATTTGCAAATTATATCTCCTTCTTTGGTTAGAGTAAAACCATCAGTCCACTCAATAAAAGCGTCTTCCTCTAGTTCACCATATAATAATGTAGACTTAACATCCATCTAATAGACCTTAAATTTCTTATAAGTTGCATATGAAAGAAGTAGTCTAACAAATTCAAGCCTAGCAACATGAGCAATAGTCTCAATAAAATATATACCTTCCATTTGTGAATAACCTTTACATACCAGTCTTGTTTTTTTCCAAACCACTTTACCATCTTCATTCAGCTTATTTCTGAATACCCACTTAGTATCAGTCACTTTCTTGTCACTAGATATGAGAACAAGGATCCAAGTCTTATTCTTTTCAATCTAATAAAGTTATTCTATCATTTCTTTCATCCAACTCTTCTCAATACATGCTTCTTTAACATCTTTAAGCTCAAATTCAGATAGCAAACAAGTTTCATCTCTAGAAATTATTCCTCTAGTATGAACACCTCTATTCTTATCACTAATAATGAAATATTCAGAATGATTAATCCTTACATACCTTGGAGTCTTCCTTATAGGTTGTTTAGCAGACCCTTCGATGTTAACATCCACTTTATTTCCTTCTAGTTCTCTCTAGTCTTCTAATCCATCTTGATTCTGATTTTTCATTTCTACAATCTGATTGTCATCTTTAGTCATATCATACTAGCAATTCCTTTCCAATCTATGTTAATTTGCTTTAGCTCTGACATTTTCACTTTCAAAAATCTTCTTTAGTCTATAGTTATAACATTTATATTCCTTTCCCTTTGTAAAATAACCAATAAATATTCCTTCATCACTTCTAGATAAAACTTTATAGTGTCTTCATCTCTCTTAATGTAGAATTTACTTCTAAATATTCTAAAATATTTCATTGTAGGGACATGACCATACCAAAGTTCATAAGGAGTCTTACTGGTTCCCTTCTTAATCTGTACCTGATTCAAATTATGTACTATGGTCCACACTATCTTCTCTCCAATAGATCTATGGTACTTTTCCTTCAATCATAATAGTCCTAACTATGTCTATGATAGTCTTGTTCCTTTGCTCAGCTACTCCATTTTGTTGGGGGTTTTGGGGAGCTAAAGTCTATCTCTTTATATCATGTTCTTCACAGAATGCATAAAACTTGTCAGGTGTAAACTATCCACCTCTATCTGATCTCAGGTAGTTCATTCTTCTTTCGAATTCTATCTCCACCAGTATCTTGAATATCTAAAATTTCTGAAAGGATTCTGATTTCTCCTTCAAAAATGTCACCCACGTCATCCTTGAATAGTCATCAACAAATAGCATAAAGTATCCTTCACCAAAGTAAATTCTTGCCTTAGTAGGACCACATAGATCTATAAGCACTAAATCCAATAATCCGTTTGAAGAATATGTCTTATTCTTGAAAGTAGATCTAGTTAGCTTTCCCATTTGACATTCTTTGTACATATTGTTGGGATTTAATAGTTTGGGAAAATCTCTCACAACATGAGTAGTGATAATCTTCACCATATCATCAAAGTTCACATGAAAAAGTCTTCTATGCCATTACCAACTATCATCAACCTTAGCAACTAAACATTTATTCTCAACAATCCTCAAATGAAATAGATTACTGACAGTTTGTGTACCTGATGCAGTAAGCTTTCTTGTACTTCCAATGATTTTGTAGATCCCATCCATGAATTCCAGTTTGTAACCTTTATCCAATAGTTTTCCAACACTCAACAAGTTATGACTTAAACCTTCAACATACAAGACATCATCAATATTATTTTTACCATCAAGAGTAATAGATCATTTCCCTTTAATCAAGTAAGGAACATTGTTATCGAATCTAACAATACCTCCATAATAGTCTTCAAGCTTCACAAACTTATATTTATCATTAGTCATATGATTTGAGCATCTATCTATAATTCATTCATCTCTTTTAACAACTCTTGATACTAATGACTTTTCTTCATTAGGATTTTTCTCTTTAATAGCAATAAATGAAATTTCTTCCTCACTAGTAGCATACTCATCATTAGTCACACCTTCTTCAGCAACATAAGGACTTTTATGACCCTTAGAATAATATTTGTTAGATTTATCTCTAGTATCCTTGTAATTTTTGTTCGCACATCTAGATGTAATATGACCAATCTTATTGCAATTGAAACATTTCAAAGGTAATTTTCCTTCATACTTATCAAAGCCCTTAAGTTTTCTTCTTGAAATCAAGGCTTCAAGTTCATCAATATTCTTGTCTTCTTCCATGATCTCTTGCCAATCCTTAGCATAGTATTTGAATTTGTCTTTGTAGATATTTATCCTTGGTCATACTTGGTCACACTTGCTTTGAATGCAGTTTCAACTTTTAGAAGCTCCTTACTGAGTGTAGTCATCTCATAGACACAAAGTATTCTATCCAAAGATTCTCTTGAAACAAGTCTTAGGTTCTCAATTCTTCAATAGAAGAAACCTTCTCACTGTAACATGCAAGAAAAGATCTCAAAAACTTGTCAAAAACTTCATTATCTATCAAGGTTCCTCCAACACATCTGATTTCACAGACTAGATCATTCACTCTTTGCAAATAAAGTGAGGTAGTCTCTCCTTCACTCGTTTTCATGTCTTCATATCTAGATTTCAGTCCCTTTAACTTAGCTTTCTTAACAAAAGTATCACCTTCATAAATAGTTTCTATTTTTTTCCATACCTCATGTGTAGTTCTCAAGCCATAAATGTGAATATTTTGAATTTGATAAGGTGCTGATCAATTCTTCTCTTGCTAACATGTTCTCCTTGAATTTATTTTTCTCATATGTTGTAGCATTTGTTAGGTCATTTGGAATGGTATAAGGATTCTTAGTGACCTACCAATATTCATCTCCTACTCTCATGCATATTAGGTAGGTCATCTGATCCTTCCAAATTAGGTAATTGTTTCCATCAAACTTCATACTCTCTTCTTATACTTGCCATGACTGATCTTCTTCAAGTGGTCAAGATTCTTCAAAAGGACTTAGTTTTTGATACCAATTATTAGGGCCCAAAAGGAGGCAAGCACAACTGAGAGGGGGGGGTGAAGAATTTGTGTGTACCTAATTACATTAATTTTACTTTATCTACTTAGATTTGAAAGATAAACAATAATGCAAGATCCACACCACAAAACATATAACATAAAAAATTATTCTTGAGGAAACCCAGATAAGGGAAAACCCTTGTGGGAGTCAAACCCACTAGATGAATGTACTATGTTAAAAGCACTATCTAGTTAAGATCAAAATAGAGAACAAAGGATGCACTTGCAACCACAAGCTTACATATCAATCTATAGGCTCACTTCTTCCAAAGCTCACTTCTCACAATACAATCTCAAAGCTGGCCCTCAATCGGGTTCACCAATCTAACTTTAATTACAAAGGGGTGGACATATAGTCCTTACAACTGAATTGACAAATAGAATCTATTATGCCAATATAGTTCTAATGAAGTACAAAATATACCTTAAATGCATAGAACATATACAAAATCATTTCTCTCTCACACATCAATTAAAAAATTATCTCTCATTTACACCGATTACAAATAATAATCAACTACTAGGTCGGTTAAGGCCTAATGCAATGAAAGATATAAACATTATTCTCAATGCTCAATGCAATCCAAATCAAGTTAGCTAAGACTTAGATAGGACCCAAATCTTCATGCTTGAACATGTTGTACCATCACCAATGCATGAACAAGAATTGCAACACTTTACTCCATCAGGTCAGCTAGTACCTAAATGAAGAAATGCCAACAAGCTACCAAAGCAACAAATCTGATCACCACAACCAATGCAAACCAACAATGTTGGTTCCCAAAAATACAGATTGGAAATCCAAGAGATATTTCCACTTATCTTATTAGGATTCCTCAATCATTTCTAGCCAATGAACAGTAATGATCAATGATTAGATTCCCTTGCACTTTTGGCTCTGCAGGATGAAGGCGGGTAGATCTATTCCTTAACTCAAATACTAAGTTTACGGCTTTTTATATAAGATTAGGATTGAATGATCTCACAAGATGGAAAATGTTCTTGAGATAGATCATATTGTGCAAATTCAGAACTATTTTCTTACTTTATAAAATTTATTGAATAAAATAATTGAACACTTTATGAATGGTTTCAAAATATAAGTGATTAACAATGAACTAGGTACCTACTTCTTGATTATAGATAAGACCAGTGACTTCTCCTATTTGGGTTACAAGGTCATTCCAATTCAACCCTATGTACAATTCTATAAGATAGTATATATTTCCCAATACACCATTAATCAATCAATGTTGTCAATATAGAAAATGTCAATCCCACACACATTCACCAGTCTAATTGAATTTAATTTCTTCCAGAGAAAATCAAATAGACAAGAAACAAGAGGAAAGACACATCTCAAAAAATTTCTTGATAATCAAATAAACATGAGGAACACATAACCTTTTTGCACAAGCATCATAAATTGGTAATTGGTTCAGCAATCAATAATTATAGAAGATTGATTGAAATGAAAAATAATTGTAAACCACAATTGTAGAGAAAGAACTAGATCTTTATATTTTATTTCTTCATGATAGTATGGTACAAAATGATATATTTGCAACTAATGATGTTTTCCCCCTTTGTTTACATTTTACACACACAAATATATATATATATATATATATATATATATATATATATATATATATATATATATATATATATATATATATATATATATATATATATATATATATATATATATATATATATATATATATATATATATATATATATATATTATATATATATATATATATATATCTGTGTGTGTGTGTGTGTGTGTGTGTGTGTGTGTGGTTTTCACGCCCCTTTAGGGTGAAAATACACCACCCCTACATTAAATCAAGAAACTTCTTTTGAAAAACTTAATCAATAAATTAATTAATAACTACCTATCTTTTAGATCTGGTTTTGGTCGGAAACCCAAAACATCTCATGAAAATATAAGATTTTGATTAGAACTTGGAAATTGGATTTTATGAACTGGTTCTATTTTAGATTTTTAATTTTTGATCATTTCCAACATCTTTTATCATCATCTTTTCAACAAGGCAAAATTCTAGCTTCTTTGAAACCTTCACTCACAAAATTTTGATTGTTCCTATCACAAAGCTTATTTCCTTAATCCTTCATATTTGAATTAAAAATAATATAATGGTCTATCCCATGTTATGTTATATATCATCTCATCAATTATTGGGCATGGAGTTTAGAAGGCCATTTTTATGGTTTTATCACTACATGGAACTCCAAATTTTGCCAAAAATTTAGAGCTCCAACAGGCTCTTTTTGGGGATGTATGGCCCATGTGGGCATAACAAGATTCTACTTATCTATATAGAAGAAGACCATTAGTTTATTCTCCTCTTTGTAAACCATTATCTGAACTTAATTTAGTGGCCCCAAACCCCTAAAAATAAATATCATTCCTTTCCTCTGTCAAAGACTTTATTATGATCATGTTGAAATGCACACCTCCTACAAATATTATCATCATCCATTTCTTTATTATGTTTCATCTCCTAATTAGTTGATTTCATTTTGAACATCTGAATCAAAATGAATTCTTTTTTTTTGCACTCTCCTTCAGACTTGGCTTTAGAACCTTTTATCAACCTCTTATTTCTCCCATGTATGTTATACCCTAATTTTTTACTGCACCTCTTGGCTTTTGGAAAATATTTGAAATAAACTTTAGGTTTCACCTTAATTTAACTTTCATGGTGATATTTATCTTCAATGTTATATGTTTTAATATTCCTTTTCCCTTTTGATTTATTTATCACTTTCAACCCAAAAATCTTATGGTATTTACTTCTCGTTGGTTTTGAAAATAAATATCTTTTATTTTTATGACTCACAGTAGGCTCCACTTTGTAAGAGATTTTAGGGCTTATATATTTCCTTCTTTTCTCTTTAATCATTTCCTTATGTTTCAAAAATATTTCATTTTCATCATATATTGGATTTAGATATATATGTAAGTTATCTTCAGGAGCATTTTGTTAAGATATTTTGACGCGAGGGAGGATAGGAAGAGGGGCCAAAGACACACCCTAATTACAAACCTCCTTGCAGAATCAACACATGGAAGCAATAACACACACACACACACACACACAAAATGCAGAAAATCATTTATTGTTCAATAAATAACCTCATACATGTTGGGTTGTAAGGCCTTCCCGGTTATGGCCAATAGATTCAGAAGTCAATTACAATAGTCCTCCAACATGCAAGGATTCCACTTTCAGATCTATCTTCCATCTTCTAAAACTTATGCCTAAAACTACAACCAACTACTCTATTTATACAAGAGGCTAGCGAAACAAGTCAGCCTTCAGATCCATCATTGGAGAAAGAAATGACCAGATCTAGGTCCACATGCTTCCCAATGATCGATACCAACATTAACTCCATGAACAAAATTCAATGCACAATTCGGCCTCAAAAGAAATCCAAAATAAACCGCTTGGTGAGCAAGAATACCGAGCGCCAGGAAATAAATCGGTGAACCAACCGAGCCAACTTGATAAACAAAGGAACCGAGCAACAACCGAGTCCCGTTGGTGGAAATAGGAAAATATCACTGAGAGCCAAAAAGAAGCTACCAAGCATATCTAACCATTCTAACTTATTTTGGTGACACAGGATTGCCAAGGACCTGAGATGCTCATGCATCATATTTGGTCTTTCTTAATTATGTCATCATATATTAATGTTTTATTTTCTTCTATGGTTTCAAAATATAATATTTTTGAAAAACTTAGGTTATTTTCAAATACACCTTCTTCTGCTTCTTCTTCAAACAATGGATTAGAAAACATATAAAAGTCATGCATACCTCTAAAAAGTTTTTCTCTAGTCCCTCAGGTGTTCCATCATGTAAGAGATTATCTCCAAGTGTATTATAGTGCATATCTTCACTAAATTCATCCTCCTAAGTTTTCATCAACCAAACAAATATCTTCATCAAGGTTATCTCCTAAAATTTCCTCCTATTCATGTACTTCATGAAGCTTTTCAAAATTTTCTAAAATTACATTATACAAGGGATTTTGGAAACATCCAAAATCATTTCTAGATGTACTTTCTTGAGCATATTCATAATAATGTGTTATTCATTAGATGTGTCAGCCTCTTGAATATGTAATGATACATTATTTTGTTTATTCAGGTGGATCGAGAAAACATTTGGACCATTTTTTTGAACATGTTTATGATATTCTATGTCTAATAAATCTAAAATTTCTTTTGTACTAAGAATATCTTCATCCTTATCATCATACTCACTGATATCCTTTTCTACACAAGTCCCATCATGTATGGATTCTTTTTCAATCTGATCCAAAATTTCTTCTTCATTCAAATTTGAAACATCATTAGGTTTTTGTGCCCTTTATGCAAATTTCTCCATGTATTCATCATATTCCTCCATCATTACATTATGCAAATTTTTGAGCAGAAATTTCAAACCTAACTCATGAATCTTATTTAGTAACTCTCTATGGAGAGGCCTGATATCTAAAAGTATTTCTTGATAAATTTTTACCATCCTCATAAACAAATGAACTACAATTTCACCTTCAAATATTTTTGAATTGACAAATGCATCCAAGGGGGACATATAAGATTGTGATTTCATAATACAATATTGATTTTCTTCTTGTGCATGTGGGTACTCATCTTCCTCAACTATGACATGAAATTCATGCGGGAACCATTTTTCAAATTCCATCCACAATGAGATGCTCTGTGTAGGTAGTGATTCATATGCTTCTCTTGCATAATCCCTCAATGTCCTGATAAATAGCTTCATCACCTGATCTTTTGCGCAAATTTCATAATCCTCTATAAATGTGTAAAATGCATCCAAATGCTCATTGTTGATTCATCATATTCTCCATGAAATTTTGGTAGAAGTGGTAAAAGATTTGGGAATAACTTATTAGGGATGCATTGAAATATTCTAAGATCCAATGGCCTAATGCTATCTAGAATAAATAGTTTCCTTCGAAATAGTTGTTTATTTTGATACATTCTAAAATAGAATTGATGTTTCTTTTAAAAAGGAAAATTTTCATTTCCTTTTGGATCTTCTCCCTTAGCAAAGTTGTTGACTGAAATGTTTAATGAATAGATTCACCACCTCTTTTTGAGAAAAGTGTTATTTTTCTAGTCTTCTGGGCTCTTCCTTCTAGTAGAGTGTACTTTGTAACCAAATATTCGGGAAACTTTTTACAAGACTTGCCCCCAATAGAATCGCTAATCTATTGGTTGTGTTTCTCAGATGGGGAAAACAAAACTATTCAATCTTTGGAAAATCAACACCATAGCTTCTAGATAAACTTGAACAATATTTTTTATGAATAAATGCCCAGCCGAGTCACCAATCTATTGATTGCATGACTCAAATGGAGAAAACTTGAACTGTCAATCTTTTGCAAGTTATCACCGTTAGAACTACAACTGATAGACTACTTGGAGAACAAAATGGGAGAATGTGATGATGATCACCGAGCTACTAAGGTATATGTAAGACATTAGATTAGTTGTTATATTTTCATTAATGCCAACTAGCTTTGACTTTACTTATCATGATAGTTGCAAATATCTGAAGGAGGTAATGTTGGTGAAGGAAAGAAGATATTAGCATGAGGATGATATGTATGAGTAAGTTATGAATAAGGTATTCACTGGGAAACTTATTGATGATTCTATGATAGTGTGATAGTGATTTGATTGTATTACATGATTCTGCTAAGTGTTGAAGATCAAGAATGTACAAGTTATTTTGGTTGGTATATGAAGAACTTAGTGTACACCGAGAAAATATAATGAACACTAAGAAGATGCAGTATACACCAAGTGTGGTATTAACCGAGTAGGAAGAAAATAACATATCATGGTATTAATTGAGCAAGAAGAAATTGACATATCACAGTATTGACCGAGTAGGAGAAATAAAGTGAACATGTGATTGCTGACATGTGATGATGAGTTGGATGAATCTAAAAGATTCCAAGGATAAAGACAAAATTTGTTATGAATATCTATGACTGGAAAAATTCAAGGTTGATTAGATGATGAAGATTGAAAACATTTTATGGTTTAAGTTCTGAGGGAGGTTAAAGCAACAAAACCAACGATGGAGATTAAGAAACAAAATCTATGGCTAAAATGAAAATGGTTTATCATGTCTATATAAGGAGACAAGAAATTCAAGAAATACATGCGGAGGAGAGAATCACATGAGTGATGCAAATTTTTGGTGCATACATGCGAAGCTAGTCAGATAGGTTGAAGTAAGACCAAGTGATTTTGTAGACCAAACTGAGTGACAAAAGGAGATAACTGAGAAGAACAGAGTTAGAGCAAGAAGGATAGTGAAGAGATTATGATGACCAGAATGTTATTGATCTTAGCATAGATCTAAAAAATTAGCAAAGGAAGTTGCATTTGAATCAGATCATACATTGTTCCTTTCTAACCATTGCTACAGTTAAAATATCTTAACCGAGTGAGACTTAACCATCTTTTTCTATTGGCATTCTATGAATGTTACTTTTTTTCTTGTTGACCCGAGTGAATGTATGGTCACAGATAATTGTTAGTGATAAATCCTCTAACAAGGTCACACCTTACAGTGTATTTGTAACCTTTTATAGGGGTAGGCTCTTAATTGAACTCACTTCAAAAGAGTGAAAATATTTTGGGTTACCAGTCCCAGTTGGTTTTTCCCTTAACAAGGTTTCCACGTTAAAAATCAAGTGTTAAATGTGTATGCATGTGATGTTTTGTTATTTTACTTTACACATTACATTAATTGGTTAGATTGGTATATACTAGATGATTTATCTAATAGTTGGTTAATTAATTAGTAAGGCACAATCAAGTTATTATCGAGTTGTTTAGTTTGTTTGTTCAAGTTGATATTATACATCAGGAGGAATTTGGGACTACAGGCTAACCGAACATAACTGATTTACCCCCCTCTCATTTATCTAACAATCACTAGAGATTCTAGGTAAACTTCAAAATATTCTTAAAAATAACTTCCCAGCGGAGTCCCCAATATGTTGGTTCCCAAAACCACAGATTGGAAATGTCGTTATTTGAAATCCTAGTTCTTAGTTGCTCATATCTCTCTTTCATTCTTAGTTTACTTCATTTCTTAGCATAATATTTCATTGTTAAATCTAGTTTTCTTTCTTGCATTGTTTCATATCATAGTTTTCATAATATCATTCTAGAATACTAGTTGTTTACAATCATTCTAGCTTAAATGTCTCATTCTAGCTTGTTTAATCTTGCATTATAGTCTCTTTCCAGTTATGAATTTATATTTGAATCTTCCATTTTGGAGTAGTCAAGTCACTAATCCTTCATTCCAATTTGATGAGCATCATGAGAAGGATCAAACTCGCTTCAACTAGGAAGTAATAAGCAACTTCTGGGAATTTAGTTGGCTTATTTGATATGACCTCCTATAGCTAAATTTTTGAGCTAATGGCTTATTGAGTATTGGTTTTCCCTCAATTTGAGTACCAATTTTTGACCACGCAACTTTGGCATCCACCGTGGGGAAAGAATCAAGAAATTGTCCCTTTACTTGCAATTTTTTTGGCTTATTTTCTGAAGTTGTGACAGATAGTGAGGTTACTCGTACAAGAAAATTTTTTTTTGGGAGTTTAATCTACTACACTATGGGAATAATCATATTTTTGTATGATGATTCTCATATTGGAAAGGTGAACTGAGAGTTTACTCGCACTGCAATGTGTGAATTCTCGTACGAGTCTGCATCTCTGGAAATTCTTTGTGTTTACTTGTATTATAAATAGAGAGAATTTTTAGGGTCCTAACTCTTAGGTTTTTTGGATTTTGATGGTTATTTTGGCTTTGTTTTTTCTTTTAACTTCTCTTTTTTAGGTTCTAACAAGTTTTTGCAAGGTATTTGATGAGAAAATCATTTGCCAAAGACATCAATGCTTGCTTGTTTCATGACTACTAATTCTTTGTGGATGTAGGACACTTTCCAAAGACTTATTTGTAGAATACTAAAGCTATTTGTGTTTTAGGTTTCCTTGGAGATACAAATCAACATTGTGTTTTCATAAGTTTGGTTTTCTAGGCACCTAGCTTAATTAGAGGGTTTCTTTTCTTGTGATTAGTTGAGTAGTAGGAGAGTATGCTCTTCACCTCCTAGAGGATGAATCATAAATCTTGACCTACTTGATTGGTTACTTGTAAAAGGCATCTTTGGTGAATGAACATGTGTTTGATGTGCTTGGGAGAAACTATGGAGTAGGATATTATTCTCTTTTCCTTAGGGAAAATTAAAAATCTTGACCTCAATTAGCTATCCACTCTACTTTCTTGCATTTACCTTTAGAGGGCATACCAAGAGAGCAATCCTTTGGGAATGACCCAAGTGGGAAATAAGTGAACCCAACTAATTCCATCTCATTATAATCAAAAGCTTCCTTCAATCTAAAGAGAGGCAAGATTTGGCTATTTTCTACTTCCAATGCTTCTTCATGTGTAGGGCCTAGTTGCCTCAATCTTGCTAAGCAAGACTACACTTGTTTAGGTGCATGTAGGGCCTTCATGGTCTCGATCTTGTTTACAAGACTACAAGGGGAGTACATTCAAATTTTATATGGCTGAGAGGTCTCAATCTTTCTTGAGAGACTATACATTTTGGGTGCTTGTAGGGCTATATGCCTTAATTCTGCTTGCAAAACTACAAGGGATAGTCATGAATGAAGACCCTTATTAGATACCTTAAGATCTAGAGGCCAACCATTTTTAGTCATGTGACTTCCTTTGTGCAAGGATTGATCCAAGTGTATTTACCTGGATCACCCCAATATTACTCACCATATGTGCTCCATTGGATGCTAAAGCTTGAATATGGAAATGTGGAAAGACATGCACTATGAGCATTGATCTCTTCCAATTGATCCATAACTTGAATAGTCCTAGGAAAGGCCATTCAACCACTTAATTGTGGGGCTATGAGCATCAAGTTGTGGGAAAAGGATGGAACACTTCCCTTTTTGACCTTAGGTAGAGTGTGTTTGATGTGCTTTAATGTGATAAAGACCCATGAAGACTATTGTGAACATAAACTTGATATTGTAATCACCTAAAAATGGTCTAGATAAACTAGATGCCCTAAATCTCAAATCAAGTGATTAAACCAAATCAAATCTCAAGAATAATTGTGTAATTGAATTAGATATATTTAATTACATAATTCATCAATTATCAAGCATCTATGATCAATCATTAGGAATAATTCTTTAGTTAATCATCCTAGTCATTTAATTAAATCAAAGTAAAAAATGCCTATGGTTGTGATATTAATTAATGTGAATTAATTAATTGTCCTATTATCCTCTCAACTCACAAAAGGACAAAGGATTTAATTCCAACCAATGGGAGCTAGTCACAAGGATCACTCACATGGATCAAGTGAGAATCAATCTCAACCATTCATCATGGATGAATCTCTACCATTGATTTTAAATTCAATATTTCCCTCCAAGAGGAAATCTATAAAATGATGCTCATTCAATTCATTTCAAATCTAGATCATTTTATTAAAAAAGTGTTGTTATTTTCAATCTAGATCAATTCTTCTATTTCTTATCAAATTCTTCATTCTAGCTCTATCTTAATTCTTCTAAAGTGCATTAATGAATATATCTATTTTCATTTGAATCTTCCATTTCATATTTGTAATGTCACTAATTTATGCACAATTCTGAGAGCATACTAACATAGATAAAAATCTTTATGATTAGGAAGAAATAGGATGATTTTGCTTAGTTTAATGGATTTCAATTTGATTTAAACTAACAATATAATCTCTTATTGAAGTGTTGTGTTTCAAGCTAGCAGGTACCACAAAATACACACATAGATATATTTGGCACATTGTTATACCTTGCTAGACTTCACAATTGCTTGTGTCCCCAAATTTGCTTTTTCCTTTGGTGGATTTTTTGGAGACTATTGTTTGATCACACTATTTTCTTTCTTGGAAACATTCAAACTTGATTTAGGAACACTAAGACTCATCACGGATCCAAAGCCAAACTTGTTTAGGTTGATCACAACTCTTGAAAAAAGTGGTAAATTGCTCATATTAGATTTCATCCTATCATGTGATCTTGTTTATGAGATGACTATCATACCTGATCCATGGTTTTGGTAGATGTTTATATAAAAAATTTGAAAAAATTTCAATTTTTTTTACCCCAACTTGGCAAGACCATAACTTTTGACTCAGTGCTTGAAATTGTGAACCGCTTTTATTGTTGGAAAGATAATCAAAATATCTAATTTCAATCTAAAAAATAGCATGCCTTTGACAAAATTTTCAAACGGTCGATAATATCCACTCCCAAAAATGAGCATAAGACCTTCAAAAATGTAAATTACTAAAACATAAAAAAAAAACCCAAAAAATTGCATTTTTGAATTTTCTAAAAAATGAACATCATCACAAGAGATCATACTTTCTCATCAAGAGAATCAAAACAATCACATGATGGTTGCAAACAAGTGGACTAAGGAGGAAGAGATTCTTATTGCAACCTTATCTGAGCAACTCCAATCTTTGAAATCTGATCTCCAAGACTTGAATAAAGAAAATGGAACAACATCTAATGAATACTCATTGAGAGAAATATGTCCCTTTCTCTTTGATAATGATCAATCTATATCTTCACCTTCTTTAAACATGGGGATGCCAATGTATGACAGTCCAATCTTTGATCGAAAACATCTCCATGACCAACCTATCTTTGATCAAGAAAATGAAGAAGCAGATATATCATATTCACTTGAGAGTCTTCTCTATCTGCAAGAACATCAAGAAGAACCTAATCATCCCTTAGAGTGAATCTTTACTCCTTTGGGAGAGTCTTATGAATCCACATTGGAAAAATTAATTGAAAATAATCTCATCACATTACCTCCAACCACTTCAAGAGGACTTTCATTCTTGAGTACCTCTTGTGTGTATCATCAAAATAATGAGCATAAAAATTCAAATTGCATGGAGTTTAAGCACAAAATCCAAGATCTCATTGATGATGAAATAATTAAAATTGAGGATCCTAATGACTTATCTAATGAAGATGTTACTCTCAAGCTTGATCAAAATCATGAACCTATGTCTAGTAATGGTTATCATGCTACTTCTACCTCTTCCATCATGCATTCATCTCCTAAAAAAGAAAATCCATCCAAAATTCCTCTAGTGAACAAAGAACTTAATGCTTTTCATGCTAACTATGCATATCCTCAAGGGATACCTCTAAAAGATATCCAAGCTAATATACATCTTTCTACAAGTACCTAAAGGTCATAGATCCCAAGCCTCCTTGTACCTTAGTGCCTATCATGCCTATATTAAGTTTCCCTTCATCAGCCCTTAAAGAACCCCTCACACATATATGAACTCCTATTTCATCCTTGTAAGTGGTTCCATGTCAAGAGGACAGTCTGAAGTGTGAAGAAATAAATATTAATAAAAATCAAGATCAAGATACCATCCATCCTTATCCAATGGTTGACCAAATTTCCATATCCCTTGAGTCTCATGATGATCCCTTCATCCCTTTTCATTTCTTCCAAGATGATAGGCTCTCCCCTCAAGAGCCATGTAACCCTCCATCTCCTACATTATTTTCACTTTCTAAACAAGATCAAGATACTCCTTCCGTCATCTCTAATGAGATTATTGAAAATTGAGAGAAAAGTACTCTTCTTACATTATCCAAAGATCCTTGTCAAGATCAAAATATCTCAAAAAATCCTTGTCATAATTCTTGAAAATATCCCACTTCTCCTACTCCTTTGCATAATAAATCTTTTGTTGCTCCTATCAAAGATACTCATGAGCTTATTGGTATAAATAAGAATCTTATAGATCAGAGTCTTGGAATTGTTTCTCACTCTATAGATGTTAATATCCCTATATATTATCCATTTTTATCATCCAAATCCATCCTTGGTCCTTATATCCTAAAGTTGAAACCTTCAAACCTTCCATCCATATTGGGTCCCTATATCACTCCATCCACTATACCCCTCAGTCCTAGTGTTCATCCACTTCCCTCATCATAAATCAAGATCAACAAAGACATGCATCCTTGAGAAATTCTCATCCATCCATCTAAACCTGTCATATGAGCCTCATTCATCCATAATTCCCAAGTCTTTTGGAAGCAATTTGGATGTATGACACAAAAATCAGAAATAAAAGAATCCACTTTCATATGAAGTTCACCATGTCCTATCTAATCAACATGTGATTATGAAGAAAAAGGAAATATTCAAGAGACCACAAGTTACCTCAAAGCAAAGAATAAAATCAAATAAAACATGGGTTTCTAAATCCATTATGGAAGAATTGTGATCAAAAGCACCTAAAACTAAATAAAAATAAAAATCTTTTTGGATTCCCAAGTCTCTCTTAAAGGACTTAAATACAAAATAAAAATCAAATTTGACATTCAATATTCCAAATACTTTCACTCTGTATCCTTCCAAACGTCTTATATCCTCTCCTCCATCCATTTTGGGTCCTTGTGTCCCAAGATCTGCATCACTTCCTACATCAAAACCTCAAGTTAGGGAATGTATGTAGATCTCTATAGTTTTTTTGACCATTAGTGTTTCACACTTAGTCATATATCTAGGCAATGATGGTCAGTCATCACTGCGACTGAGTCATTTTGTAAAGGCCAAGTTTTGTATTATATACTTACCGAGCAGTAGTGCTGTCGAGTAAAGTCATGGTCACTATGTTTGTAATATTTTGAGTATAATTATTTCCAAGTTACATATATCAATGATTACTGAGTGACAGAGAAGTTCAATTGATGCTGAGTACAGTTAATGCCGAGTGCTAGGAATAACTTTTTTTGAGTTAGCCAGGAATGACATACAAGTTTGGAATGGCACAATGATCGAGGTAAACCATTTTTTGGTGATAATGATGTTTTGTATTTTGTCTATTGAGGTAATTACACATCCATATTATTATCATTAATCCCTATGTAAAACCTAGAGCCAATCAAAAAATTGTATAGTTTAGGCGGCAATATAAATAAATCTAAACCGTAGATCTTGAAACGGTAAAATGTTTTAGTTGTTATATAAGGGAAAGATCTAAATCAAAGAGGAGTGTGTGTGTGAATTAAAGATATAATATTGAATTAGTATGAGAAGATGATTAGAGAAGTATATTCAGAATAGTGAAGTATCCAGACAAAGTTTAGTGACCGAGCTAAGTAGTGAAAGGATAGAATCAAGAAAGATCAGATAGAAGAGATCAAAATATAAAGAAAAGAGGAGATCTGTAATCCGCATACTAGTGCAAACTGAAAGATTAGGTACTGAGACATTTTGACCAGTGTATCAGGGTAAATCTCTTAACCGAGTAGTCTTAGGAGACTTTTTGTAAATCTCTTTACCGAGTGCTTACTTTGTTGTAAGTTTATAAATCCTTTAACAATGTAGACTATACAATCTTTTAGCTTTTGACAGAGCAGACCTTTCATAGGGTAGATCATGATTTGATCACATCTTGTAAGCCTTAACATGCAAAACTTATTACTGCAGTAGTGAAGATTTGTGGGTGACATCCCCACTCCAATTTTACCTTTCAAGGGTTTCTGGGTTACCAAAATCGTGGTGTTATGAGTGATTTCATGTATGCTATTTTATATGTATTGTTGGTTACTATGATCAAGATTTTTTTATGTGATGCATAAAGTTTTATTAGATCAAAAGGATAAAAGTAGGTAATATTTGATTCACCCCCCCCCCTCTCAGTATTACTTTCCCACTTATACTTCCAAAAATTTATTCTCCCTCCATCTATCCACTACCCTTCAAGGTGTGTGTTGATGTTGATCTTCTCACCCTTTCCACATAATCCTACACAAAACTTTCAATGCCCTATCTACTATCCAACACCTACTTACTATCCTTCCATTCCCTTTGTCCAATCCATTGCATAAAAATATATATCTTTTCCTCCATGTCATTTCCCTATTATCACCTTATCAACATCATTGAGCATACCTCTTAGTGGCCTTGGCCTATCCTAGTACTTTCTTCCAAAGGAGCATTATCCAAAGAGCATCAAGCTTGAGTTCCTCCAAATATATCAAAAACAAAAAAAGGAAAAAAAGAAAAAAAAAATGAAAATGTTCCTTGGTGAAAACTTGGAAACAGGTGCCTTGGTAGAAAAAGTAAAGAGAAATAAATTTGTCCTATGGTGAAAACCACTACTTGTGGCACCTTGGACAAGTACCATGATGAAAACCTATCAAAAAGGTGTCATGCATAATTCCTCTATCTTTCACTCTACACTTGGGGCAAGATTCATCCACACTAGCTATTTTATGTGCACCCATACTTCCCCTTTCACCTTTGATGTTTACAAGGTTGGACTATCCATGAGTAACATATATCCTTCCATCTTCTATCCTTTCCTTCATCTTACTCGCTTTCTTCCATCCATGTTACTCTATCATGATCTTGCTTATCCATAATTTTTTATCATTGTTCTTAAGCATCCTTTCCCTAATCTCAAACCATGAACTCATAATCTCCATCACCCTTTATCCTAATCATACTATCCTATCACTATCTTATCCAAATCAACCTCTTGGTCTTGATCAAAATGACGAATGAGTAAGTGCAATTTTTTTTAACATGAGTCTCTTGACATGTCCACTCTTTTGGACCACATTCATTCATGATAGCAGGTCATTATCCTCTATATTGTCCAACACCACTTAAATGAGCCTACATTGCTATATTTTATCTTTCCCTAGGTTGGGTAATCTTGAAGAGACTCTCCCTAAGAGTTGCATTCACCTGCTTCATCCATCATTGTGTTTCTGCTTCATCTATCAGCTTGCTAATCCATCCATCATGTCTTATACCTTGCTAGACATTAGGGGAAAACCAATGTGATCTTTCTTGAGAACGAGTAATCTCCAAAAAATTATAAAAATCATATAAAGTCTTGAAAAAAATCTTTAAAATTCCTGAAAAAATGATCACCCTGGTGAAAACTTGGAAACAGGCGGCTTGATGTATCCACACAAAAAATGAAATATCAAAAAGTACACAAAAAAATGAAAAGAACAAAAAATTAGAAAATAAGAAAAAAGCACCTTGGTGAAAACCTAAAAATAGGCTCCTTGGTAGAAAAAATAAATAATCTCAAGTGGTGAAAACTTTGTAAATAGGCATCACTTGTAATCAACGCTCTATCTATCAACATGTGGCTAATCTCTCATGCTTCCATCAGTCTCCCTCCATCCATCTCACTTTTTGTTTCCTTGTGTCATCATGGGCTGGAACTAGTCTTCATCTTGTCCTTGGTTCTTATATACCGTCTGGGGGAAATCGTATGCCTATCTCAGCTATCAGTACTTTATCACTTGATCATCTCTTTATCTTAACTTGAGTTAGTTTACTAGTCCTTCTTGATGGGAAATTGATCACTTACACTACTTGGTATTTCTCAACACCCCAATCCTCCAGTGTTTCTTAACACTACCAATCTGAACATCTTTGTGTTTCTCAACACATATCAGATCTTACATTATCCACTACACACTTTCACTTTGACACAAGTACAAAGGTGTTTCTTGAACAATGAGTACCAACTACATCATAGAAAACTAAAAATGATTGATATATGCTACAACTATATTCTTGTGTGTTGTCTGTTATCATTGATTTTTTCTTTCTATGTCTTCTAAGGTTTCTCGACGATGTCTACTTGACTAGAGATTCACGACTGAAGGCATAACATCTTTTTCTTTGATTTCTACTTATGGTGTGATTTTAATGATCTTAAGACATCTAATAAACTAGGTGTTTGCGGTAAGAGCCTTCATCACGATTGGAATGTCATAGATACCTTGACCCTCTTTATTTAGACACTTAGATGACATTAAAATATTTCCTTGTTTGTTGCTTTTGTGTAGCACATACGACAACACTCCTAGTTATCTTTCCATCTTGTGCCTTGATACAGGTGTTATATTGCAACATTAACTTGGAAACCATGTTCATGTCATCTTGACACTTATTTCTTGATATTTAAATGTGTTTCCTACATCTTATTCGATAAGGTTGTATTTATATCTCCATAGTCACTCTCGCACCAGTGAAGGTTGTAATGACCTCTAATGTCCCAAACACTCAAATGATGAAAAATAAATGGCTACAGGATCAGTGACCTGACTCGTATCTTAGGCTTCATTTCATTCTAGGGCTGCATTTTAGTTCTGCATTTCTAGTTCCCTTGAGCCATCCTTCCTTTCTCCTCATAGAGGTAGTCTACTATGAGTTATTATCTTTAACTTAATGTGAAATTGCACCATCCTAAATTTATTTTCACGATCAAAATCAAAATTTGAGATCATTTAGTTATCAAATGTAGTTGACCATTGATGCTATCACCTCCTACTCACTTCCCCCTTCTTTCTTCCTTTCCATTTCGATCCCAAGGGGGCATGACAATATAGAAAATCCTCATCAATCAAATTTCCTTATCTGCAAATCTAGCAATTGAACCAAATCTTCATCAATTAAGTCAATCAATGACTAAACATCATCGCTCAGGGAATCTAAGCTTTAGGAACCATATCAATTTGAGATTCTTTACATCCTTTCTGGAAGAGTGTTCTCATTGCTTCATATCAAATCACTCTGAAAAACATCTCTGAGGGCATGTTAGGTTTATCAGGACCCATATCAATCTGACATTGCTCTTGGGGCATATTAGGCTTATCAAGATCCATATCAATTTGGTATCATCTCTCAATCAAGTGATTAGATTCTTCATAACCTTTGTTGAGGTAGCTATCTCAAATCTCTCTAATAGATATCTAGTCTCATCGCTTCATATTAGGCTAGATACTCTTGTCTCACTCATCAGTTGTGCTCAATCAAGTCCAGAGCTGACATCTCTTATCAATATTTGTTCAATCAAGTTCAAAGTCGATTCTATATCTGCTATCTATTCTTTGAATCAATGCATTTCTCACACATCGATTCAAAGAGGGGAAAATCTAATCACCTAAAATTTGTCTAGTAGAACCTAAGCCCCCCATTTTGATCAAATTGCCTCAAATAAAATCCTAAATCACAAAGGCATATTTACTAGACATAATTGTGCAAAGAAACCCTGAAAATCCCCTTTGTATAATTAAATAAAAAATTAGAAAAATCTTATATCAAGCTTATACTATGGTCTAATTTCTAGAGCTTGCATATTTCTTTAATTGCTATAACATTACTTTTAATATATAATTTCTACACTTTTATTAAAAGAACACATTCACATGTGTGCACATACTTAATCCTAATTAATTATCAATTGAAGGGGATTTGTGATTTTCAAAATTATTATTTTATCTTATCTTACCTTACATCTCTTTTGCCTCTTAATCCTTACCACCCATTTCTACCCAACCTTGCATCTCCTTGATTCTGCCCTTGCTTCTTAATCTCAATTGCACATTATTTTTCCTCTTAATCTCTACCCTTCATTCTTGAGGCAATTCTTGAAAAGGAAGCCCTTCCTTGGCTTAAGGGTTCCATCTTGTCATCTTTCATATTGGTAGTCTTGATCATTTTCATTCTTTCTTTCTTGCATTATTAGAGTAATCTTGTTATTTGAAATCCTAGTTCTTAGTTGCTCATATCTCTCTTGAAATCTTAGTTTACTTCATTTCTTAGCATAATCTTGCATTGTTAAATCTAGTTTTCTTTCTTGCATTATTTCATAGCATAGTTTTTGTATTATCATTCTAGAATACTAGTTATTTTCATCCATTCTAGCTTAAATCTCTCATTCTAGCTTGTTTGATCTTGCATTCTAGTCTCTTTCTAGTTTTGCATTTGCATTTGAATCTTTGATTTTGGAGTAGTCAAACCACTAATCCTTCATGCCAATTTGATTAGCATCATGAGAAGGATCAAACTCGCTTCAACTAGGAAGCAATAAGCCGATTTTGGGAATTTAGTTGGCTCATTTGATATGGCCTCCTATAGCTAAATTCTTGAGCTAATGGCTTATTGAGTGTTGGTTTTTCCTCAATTTGAATACCAATTTTTGACCACACAACTATCACCCCAAAGACATCTATATGCATGATAATTAAAATGTAGTGTCACAATTAGTATCATAGATTTTAACTTCCTTATGAAGGACCAATAAGATAGAATGAATTCTTGACAACCAATCTTCAAACTCATAATCAAACTGAAACTATTTCAAATTACCATGTCATAAGATATCATATTGGGGAATCTATTTGTAATGAAACATATATCAAAGTGAATTGATCAAATTAAATAAAAGATAAATACCATTAGGAATTAAAGAACAATTGGAATTATATTAAAATAAGTATGATTAAATCCAACTGAATACAAACTATGTAATTGTTCTTCTTTAGTTGTGTACTTCCAGTGAACAAACCAAAAATGTATTGCATACATAAAGTTGTATTGATGATCCTATTATGTATCTCCCCTCTTAATGATTATAGCGTTGATTAGATGATTCCAATCAATGAAATCAAATATTTTAATGACCTATTGGCCTCAAACATTTTATATCTATCCTACATGATTATTATTATGGAGCATTAGTATTATTGATAATAAAGTGTGTGTATATATATATAGCTTGGTGGGTAATGAACCTATCATTGAACCTTGTATTTTCTCCATCTCTGTAAGATGAGCTTCGAGAATTGATAGCTTAGGAGTGGTTAGACTCTTCAACAAACCAAATCCACATTCTGTCCCTTATCTGTCCCTTATTCTATCCCTTATTTTTCATTTATTTGTCCCTTTCTCTGCATTCAAAGCACTAATCTTATCCAATATCTTGGATGCCTGCTTATCCATCTCCAATAAAGTTTGTGAAGAGGTTTCACAATTGTCCATCAAGCTATCTAGAGTAGCCCTATCCTTGGCTATGATGTCTTCAATGTTGTTCACATGTCTAAGAGGATTTATACAATAATTGTATATCATCCTTCCTCTTGCCACACAACTTTTGGCCTTGCTTGTAGTTGTTTTCAGAATGCCCAAGACTCATGAAATGGACTAACAAACTTCCTTCAACTTTTTCTCAAGAAACTCTTCTCTGCCTTATCCTTTGCGGTCTTCAGAAGTGACTCAAAGTGACTGTCAAAGCTATCCAATGCCATGCCTAGGTTCTCTGCATCATCCTTTCCTTGAAAAAAATAGGTGTAGGGAGTAATTTATTTATTATCTCTACTTCCCTAGCTATTACCTTTATCCTTTTATCTCCTTTTTGTACTGACCTTTATGTAATGTCCCCATTTTTCAGACTTCGGGATTAGCTTGGTTTGGTAGCCCTCACAAGCTAATTGGGTGTTCAGAGGGGGTCAGATTGTGGATCCAGTGATGGGATTCCATTCTGGAGATTCAGATTATCAGTTCTACTCTTCGTTCAGGTCATTTTGGCCAACTTACCATTTTTAGTAAGTGGGGTTTCTGGTAGGGCCAGGATTGGTAGGGTGTCTGCACGGAACATCAGACATCTTAGGATTCAGTTTCAGAGAATCTCCAGTTTGAGAGACTTACTATTTTTAGTAAGTCTATTTTTAGCAATGGCTATTTCTGCCAGGGCAGTATCTATTTTTGGCTAGGCAGTTGGTCCTCGTTCTTTGTCAGAAGTTTGATGATTGCAGTCAGACAGTTCATGGCTTTAATTTTAAAGGTGTTATTAAATTAAATTATATTAATTTAATTTAATAACTAATGACTTTATAATATTATATTATAAAATGGGAGTATTTAATAAAGCCAATTAAGTGAAATATTAAAAAGGTGCTTTTTCGAAAAAGCTATATATTTTGCTCAAAAAAGCATTTTCATTCATTCATTATGCAATCATTATTTTATTCAAGTTTGTGGAGAATTGCCCTGGCTAGGGTTTCGAGGACTGATTCCTCTTTCTTGTGATTTGAGCCATTATCTGATAATGGTGAATTTCACTACTGTTGATCTGCAAGCAATTAATTCTATTATTGAGATCATTTCTCTCCAGTGCTAAGGTATATTGGATTTGCTCATATTTAATTCTACAAGCAAGCTTGTTCTATCAAGTTTGAAATCATTTACATACTAAAATTCTGAAATTGGTGATGCTGATTGAATTGTGTGAGGAATTCAATATATGGGAAGTCTGTTCTAAATAGCTGGTGACTGGTTAATTATTATCGGATTTGTAGAAGTGTGATGCAATTAAAGAAATTATCAAATTATGTGGTGGATTGAGAATTTAAGGGGCTACGATTCCAAAACATACCAAAACGTCAATGTTTGGTAGTGAAATCTGAATATAGCGGCTGGTGTTAGTTTTCCCTGAGGATGTGCTTAGAATCTAGGCCATTTCATATTATTCAGGACCTGCATTAAGGCTGGAACTCACACATTGCAGCAGTATTGGTGGCCATCCTTTTCCCTTGGCACAACGACCGACTTTGACATCAAGTGAGCCATTTTTCTGCAGCCATGTGATTCAAGTCACGGGTGGCATTATTATTTACAAAGTAGACGTTGTAGCTGAAAAGTAATTTTAGTCACAGGTGCTCATTTGACTTGTTATGGAAATAAGATATTATATAATTTATGTTTTTTGCCAAAGTTTAATAGTCTATGATATGTCAAGAGGTGATTACTAAATTGAAATTCTATATTTTCCAAGATTGAGAATATATAAATATACATTATAACTGTCTGTTTGAGCAATATAAGATATAGTTGAAAATATTTTCAAGGTTAATATTGAATATCTAGGAAGAGCCAATTTGGGTTCTTTACAATGGTATTAGAGCTCTGATCTTGCCATCCTGTGGGGACTGGTTACTTTTTTTTTTTATGAAGTTATTATAAGAGTGATCAACACTCCTATTTCCCAGCTATGGATAGATACAAGAGATCTAGTTTAGGGAGTCGACATAGCAGTAGGGGGAAAAGAACTAATTTAGATGCTTTGGTTGAAAGCATTGAGAGATTGAGACTGCATCAACAGAGACAAGCAAAGAGGTTATCAGATCCTGCTACAGTGGACAGGGCAGCAAGATATATGGTCTCTACCTTTAGCAGGACAACATTGAATTTGCAAGGGAGAAGGTTAGAGTTTTCTCCTAAGGTTGATCGTGATGCTGATGTACCTTCATCTAGTTCAACACCTGCTATTTCCATTAGCAGTGCTGATGATATAGTTATTGCACCAAATTCAGTGAATGTTTCAGTGCCACTAGAGGACAACAGTGTTGAGCATCACCAGGTTTAGGCTCCCAGAGTAGTCACTATGGATTGTACAGAGAGCTGATGTTGTAGTCATCTTTGAGTGTTCAGATTCTTCTATGGAGGGAGTTGTCATTAGAGATATTTATGTCAGCTACAATAGTGTTGCTCCAGTTCAGGAGGCAGTTGCTTCCTTAGATAGGCCCAAGGCTTGTATGGAGTCTCCCAATGATGTAGTTGGTGATCAGGGCACTATAGCGGGGTCAGTTGATGATAGTTCAAGCTCTGGCATTGTTGGTGCACAGCTTGATGATGAGTCATGTGTGCAGAGACCCATGTCTGCAGATGAGATTCCAGCAGGTGATGTGAGAGTTGACAATATAGACATATCTGAGGACACTTTTAAGGATGTTATGAGTTGCATTGGTGATGAACCCCCTGTATGTTGTTGGGTGACAACTGCAAGGAGAGTTTGAGCTCTGATAATTCAGAGATTTATGATGGCAGTCACAATATGGGATCAGTATAGGAGACAGTGGTCTTTTCCTAAGCTGAGGATGTGAGCATGGAGTTTTATAGTGACAACATAGGATGGGAGTGTTGTAGATGATTTGGCAGACGTAATTCCATGCTACAGTATAGTTTATCCACAAGTTGACATTGAGTTGTGTACATGGCCAGAGTTAGTAGAGGAGATGTAGTTAGAGGATGTGTACACTAGCATTGTAGATATCTCCGATGTTGAGAGTGAGGATGATGAGTGTTGTAGTATTTTTAGCTTTCTATATCTGACTTTGGGTGTAGATTTAGTGTTGTCATATGGTGGAGATGGGTTCCATGATTCTGTGTTATCGAGACCCACAGATGAGCATAGGGAAGCTTTCGAGTGGCAGGAGTTTGTTACAACTAGGGCTTCCATGTCTAGAGAGAGGGTTACTCTGTCAGTGACTCATGAGGATGTGTCTCAGGATCTAGATTGTCAGATGATTGTAGAGGATGAGATAAGTAGAGATTGTGTTGAGTCAAATTCAGCAGTAGCTTCCTCGGGGTTAGATGAGGACATGTCCGATGCCTGTACTCAGAGTATAGGGGTGTACTCAGATGTAAGTACATAGAGAGAGTGTGATTTCGATAGAAGTTTGTTGGATACATCTTCCTCTCATAGTATGGACAATGCATTTGAGGTTGTTCATAAGTGGCCCATTGTGCAGAGTCATCATGTGACTAGCTAGTTGCGAGTGGGTGAGAGAGATATTACATCTACACTTGAGCATTTCAATGCCGCTCGTCAGTTGTTGGCTATTAATAGTTGGGGTGCTCCTATGATAGATGAGTCCAGCAGTGGTTACCTTTCATTAATAGAGATTCATGCTTTGTGTGAAGCTGTCAGGATATTGAGACAAGATTACTTACAGATGGTAGCTGACCGAGATCACTTAGTTGAGTGGGGGAGTACAACCTATGAGGCACTATTGGATTGGGAGGAGGTGAGTGAGCTTACCCAGGAGCTCATAGTGACTACTAAAGCTTTGGAGGACACTCAAAGGAATCTTTAGGAGTTACACATTCAGTTAGAGGAGGTGACCATGGAGTTGGAGCATTTGCTGTCCACACCAGCCCCAAACCCGGTTTGTTTGCATATTGAGGTGGTTGGTGGTGAGTCTACTCCTACAGTTGGTATCGAGAAACATGATGTTGTGGCAGACACACATGTTCAGGATATGGGAGCACTTAGTAAGGATGAGGTTGGAGTACTGGTGGAGTCGAGTACTTAGGTTGAGCTTTCTCACAGAGCTGATAGCATGGTGCAGTTGGCTATGCCACATTTACAGAGGGATCAACTGTGGATTGCGAGGGAGTATGTTGATGCTTCCACATATAATTTCTACTACACTAAATCTTTTATGGAGTATTTGCTAGAGAGTGTAGATGTATGACATGACTCTTATGGAGTGTCTGAGGGTATCCTCATCCGAGGCTCTTGTGCTATTTAGAGATTGGCTGGGAAGATTGTAGAGACTCTTTCTACTATGCTTCCCCAAAGAGATTTCAAGGTTGGGTTTTTTGAGAGGATTGCGCAAGGTCCTACCCAGCCTACAGTCCTATGGAGTCAGAGATGGGAGCAATCTTTTGATTCTAAGTTCGATAATGGTGAGCTAGTGACAGAGATTGGGGTTTCTGACTGGCAATTCACAGTGGGGTATGCTTGTCATTTTTATTTTGACCCTCAAGTAGGAGATTTGTTCTCACGTAGGGGTAAGCTAGCTGTGGTATCCTACCATCCATCATGGGATGGATTAGCACCATCATTTGCAAATGGTTTTGGTAGTTGCAAGTTAGTTTACTTGTAGTGTCCACACACTCAGGACTGCTTATCAGGTGACAGAGTTGATAACAGTGATCCTTGCACATTTAGTCATTGTTGTTTCCTTGGTGCAGTTGGGTGTGAGTACTAGATTGACATGGACTCAGATTTTGATGGAGTTATTATTGGAGATGGGTTAAGTTCTGTTGGGTTGTTTTCAATATCGGCATCTACAATTGGTTTACAACTATTGTTTTCAGTGGTGTGTGTTTGGTTGATGTTGATTCTTTCTTCACAGGAGTTTAGTGCAAATCGGGACATTACCTCTGACCATCCTTGGGATCTGGGTGGTTTGTGATGTTGCTTATTTTTCCTGATTGCTTGAGGACAAGTAATCTTGGGAAGGGAGGACTGTAATGTCCCCATTTTTTAGACTTCAGGATTAGCTTAGTTTGGCGGCCCTTGCAAGCTAATCAGGTGTTCAGAGGGGGTCAGATTGTGGAGCTAGCATTGGGATTCCATTCTGGAGATTTAGATTATTAGTTCTACTCTTTGTTCAGGTCATTTTGGCCAACTTACTATTTTTAGTAAGTGGGGTTTCTGGTATGGCCAGGATTGGCAGGGTGTCTGCACGAAACATCAGACATCTCAGGATTCAGTTTTAGAGAATCTCCTATTTGAGAGACTTACTATTTTTGGTAAGTCTATTTTTAGTAGTGGCTATTTCTGCCAGGGCAGTATCTATTTTTGGCTAGGCAGTTGGTCCTGGTGCTTTGTCAGAAGTTCAATGATTGCAGTCAGACGGTTCATGGCTTTAATTTTAAAGGTGTTATTAAATTAAATTATATTGATTTAATTTAATAACTAATGACTTTATAATATTATATTATAAAGTGAGAGTATTTAATAAAGCCAATTAAGTGAAATATTAAAAAGGTGCTTTTTTGAAAAAGCTATATATTTTGCTCGAAAAAACACTTTCATTCATTCATTATGCAATCATTATTTTATTCAAGTTTGTGGAGAATTGCCATGGCTAGGGTTTCGAGGACTGATTCCTCTTTTTCATGATTTGAGCCATTGTCTGATAATGGTGAATTTCACTACTGTTGATCTGCAAGCAATTAATTCTATTATTGAGATCATTTCTTTCCAGTACTGAGGTATACTGGATTTGCTCAAATTTAATTCTATAGGCAAGCTTGTTCTATCAAGTTTGAAATCATTTACATACTAAAATTCTAAAATTGGTGATGCTGATTGAATTGTGTAAGAAATTCAATATATGGGAAGTCTGTTCTAAATAGTTGGCGACTGGTTAATTATTATTGGATTTGTAGAAGTGTGATGCAATTAAAGAAATTATCAAATTATGTGGTGGATTGAGAATTTAAGGGGCTGCGATTCCAAAACATATCAAAACATCAATGTTTGGTAGTGAAATCTAAATATAGCGGCTGATGTTAGTTTTCCCTGAGGATGTGCTTAGAATCTAGGCCATTTCATATTATTCAAGACCCACATTAAGGTTGGAACTCACGCGCTACAATAGTATTGGTGGCCATCCTTTTCCCTTGGCACAACGACTGACTTTGACATCAAGTGAGCCTTTTTGCTGTAGCCATGTGATTCAAGTCACAGGGTGGCATTATTATTTACAAAGCAGAGATTGCAGCTGGAAAGTAATTTCAGTCACAGGTGCTCATTTGACTTGTTATGGAAATAAGATATTATATAATTTATGTTTTTTGCCAAAGTTTAATAGTCTATGATATGTCAAGAAGTGATTACTGAATTGAAATTCTATATTTTCCAAGATTGAGAATATATAAATATACATTATAAGTGTCTGTTTGAGCAATATAAGATATAGTTGCAAATCTTTTCAAGTTTAATATTGAATATCCAGGAAGAGCCAATTTGGGTTCTTTACAGTGGTATCAGAGCTTTGGTCTTGCCATCCTGTGGGGACTAGTTACTTATTTTTTTTTATGAAGTTATTATAAGAGTGATCAACACTCCTATTTCCCAAGTATGGATAGATACAAGAGATCTAGTTTAGGGAGTCGACATAGCAGTAGGGGGAAAAGAACTAATTTAGATGCTTTGGTTGAAAGCATTGAGAGATTGAGACTGCATCAACAGAGACTAGAAGAGAGGTTGTCAGATCCTGCTACAGTGGATAGGGCAGCGAGATATATGGTCTCTGCCTTTAGTAGTCCAACATCGAATATGCAGGGGAGAAGGTTAGAGTTTTCTCTTACAGTTGATCGTTATGCTGATGTACCACCATCTAGTTCAACACCTACTATGTACCTTCATCTTGACTGGTTAATTATTATCGGATTTGTAGAAGTGTGATGCAATTAAAGAAATTATCGAATTGTGTGGTGGATTGAGAATTTAAGGGGCTGCGATTCCAAAACATATCAAAACATCAATGTTTGGTAGTGAAATCTAAATATAGCGGCTAATGTTAGTTTTCCCTGAGGATGTGCTTAGAATCTAGGCCATTTCATATTATTCAGGACCCGTGTTAAGGCTGGAACTCATGCGCTACAGCAGTATTGGTGGCCGTCCTTTTCCCTTGGCACAACGACCGACTTTGACATCAAGTGAGCCTTTTTGTTGTAGCCACGTGATTCAAGTCATAGGGTGGCATTATTATTTACAAAGTAGACATTGTAGCTGGAAAGTAATTTCAGTCACAGGTGCTCATTTGACTTGTTATGGAAATAAGATATTATATAATTTATGTTTTTTGCCAAAGTTTAATAGTCTATGATATGTCAAGAGGTGATTACTGAATTGAAATTCTATATTTTCCAAGATTGAGAATATATAAATATACATTATAAGTGTCTGTTTGAGCAATATAAGATATAGTTGCAAATCTTTTCAAGTTTAATATTGAATATCTAGGAAGAGCCAATTTGGGTTCTTTACAGTGGTATCAGAGCTCTGATCTTGCCATCCTGTGGGGACTAGTTACTTATTTTTTTTTGTATGAAGTTATTATAAGAGTGATCAACACTCATATTTCCCAAGTATGGATATATACAAGAGATCTAGTTCAGGGAGTCGACATAGCAGTAGGGGGAAAAGAACTAATTTAGATGCTTTGGTTGAAAGCATTGAGAGATTGAGACTACATCAACAAAGACTAGAAGAGAGGTTGTCAGATCCTGCTACAGTGGACAGGGCAGTGAGATATATGGTCTCTGCCTTTAGTAGTCCAATATTGAATATGCAGCGGAGAAGGTTAGAGTTTTCTCTAATAGTTGATCGTTATGCTGATGTACCTTTGTCTAGTTTAGCACCTACTATTTCCATTCACAGTGCTGATGATACAGTTATTGCACCAAATTCAGTGGATGTTTCAGTGCCACTAGAGGATAGTGTTGAGCATCACCAGGTTGAGGCTCCTAGAGTAGTCACTAGGGATTGTACAGAGACAACTGATGTTGTAGTCATCTGAGGATAGTGTTTGAGGGTATCCTCATCTGAGGCCCTTGTGCTATTTAGAGATTGGCTGGGAAGATTGTAGAGACTCTTTCTACTATGCTTCCCCAAAGAGATTTCAAGGTTGGGTTTGTTGAGAGGATTGCACAAGGTCCTACCCAGCCTACAGTCATTTTGAGTCAGAGATGGGAGCCATCTTCTGATTCTGAGTTCGATAATGGTGAGCTAGTGACAGAGATTGGGGTTTCTGACTGGCAATTCACGGTGGGGTATGCTCATCATTTTTCTTTTGACCCTCAAGTAGGAGATTTGTTCTCACATAGGGGTAAGCTGGCTGTGGTATCCTACCATCCATCATGGGATGGATTAGCACCATCATTTGCAAATGGTTTTGGTAGTTGCAAGTTAGTTTAATTGTAGTGTCCACACACTCAGGACTGCTTATCAGGTGACAGAGTTGATAACAGTGATCTTGGCACATTTAGTCATTGTTGTTTCCTTGGTGTAGTTGGGTGTGAGTACTAGATTGACATGGACTCAGATTTTGATGGAGTTATTATTGGAGATGGGTTAAGTTCTGTTGGGTTGTTTTCAATATCAGCATCTATAGTTGGTTTACAACTATTGTTTTCAGTGGTGTGTGTTTGGTTGATGTCGGTTCTTTCTTCACAGGAGTTTAGTGCGGATCGGGACATTACCTGTGACCATCCTTGGGATCTGGGTGGTTTGTGATGTTGCTTATTTTTCCTGATTGCTTGAGGACAAGCAATCTTGGGAAGGGAGGACTGTAATGTCCCCATTTTTTAGACTTCGGGATTAGCTTAGTTTGGCGGCCCTTGCAAGCTAATCAGGTGTTTAGAGGGGGTCAGATTGTGGAGCTAGCATTGGGATTCCATTCTGGAGATTCAGATTATTAGTTCTACTCTTTGTTCAGGTCATTTTGGCCAACTTACTATTTTTAGTAAGTGGGGTTCTGGTATGGCCAGGATTGGTAGGGTGTCTGCATGGAACATCAGACATCTCAGGATTCAGTTTTAGAGAATCTCCTATTTGAGAGACTTACTATTTTTGGTAAGTCTATTTTTAGCAGTGGCTATTTCTGCCAGGGCAGTATCTATTTTTGGCTAGGTAGTTGGTCTTGGTGCTTTGTCAGAAGTTCAATGATTGCAGTCAGATGGTTCATGGCTTTAATTTTAAAGGTGTTATTAAATTAAATTATATTGATTTAATTTAATAACTAATGACTTTATAATATTATATTATAAAGTGAGAGTATTTAATAAAGCCAATTAAGTGAAATATTAAAAAGGTGCTTTTTTGAAAAAGCTATATATTTTGCTCAAAAAAACACTTTCATTCATTCATTATGCAATCATTATTTTATTCAAGTTTGTGGAGAATTGCCCTGGCTAGGGTTTTGAGGACTGATTCCTCTTTCTCATGATTTGACCCATTGTCTGATAATGGTGAATTTCACTACTGTTGATCTGCAAGCAATTAATTCTATTATTGAGATCATTTCTTTCCAGTGCTGAGGTATACTAGATTTGCTCAGATTTAATTCTATAGGCAAGGTTGTTCTATCAAGTTTGAAATCATTTACATACTAAAATTCTAAAATTGGTGATGCTGATTGAATTGTGTGAGAAATTCAATATATGGGAAGTCTATTCTAAATAGCTGGCGACTGGTTAATTATTATCAGATTTGTAGAAGTGTGATGCAATTAAAGAAATTATCGAATTGTGTGGTGGATTGAGAATTTAAGGGGCTGCGATTCCAAAACATATCAAAACATCAATGTTTGGTAGTGAAATCTAAATATAGCGGCTGATGTTAGTTTTCCTTGAGGATGTGCTTAGAATCTAGGCCATTTCATATTATTCAGGACCCGTGTTAAGGCTGGAACTCACGCGCTACATAAGTATTGGTGGCCATCCTTTTCCCTTGGCACAACGACTGACTTTGACTTCAAGTGAGCCTTTTTGCTATAGCCACGTGATTCAAGTCACAGGGTGGCATTATTATTTACAAAGTAGACATTGCAGCTGGAAAGTAATTTCAGTCACAGGTGCTCATTTGACTTGTTATGGGAATAAGATATTATATAATTTATGTTTTTTGCCAAAGTTTAATAGTCTATGATATGTCAAGATGTGATTACTGAATTGAAATTCTATATTTTCCAAGATTGAGAATATATAAATATACATTATAAGTGTTTGTTTGAGCAATATAAGATATAGTTGCAAATCTTTTCAAGTTTAATATTGAATATCCAGGAAGAGCCAATTTGGGTTCTTTACAGTGGTATTAGAGCTCTGATCTTGCCATCCTATGGGGACTAGTTACTTATTTTTTTTTATGAAGTTATTATAAGAGTGATCAACACTCCTATTTCCCAAGTATGGATAGATACAAGAGATCTAGTTCAGGGAGTCGACATAGCAGTAGGGGGAAAAAAACTAATTTAGATGCTTTGGTTGAAAGCATTGAGAGATTGAGACTGCATCACCAGAGACTAGAAGAGAGGTTGTCAGATCCTGCTACAGTGGATAGGGCAGCGAGATATATGGTCTCTGCCTTTAGTAATCCAACATCGAATATGCATGGGAGAAGGTTAGAGTTTTCTCTAACAGTTGATCGTTATGTTGATGTACCTTCATTTAGTTCAGCACCTACTATTTCCATTCTCAGTGTTGATGATACAGTTATTGCACCAAATTCAGTGGATGTTTCAATGCCACTGGAGGATAGTGTTGAGCATCACCAGGTTGAGGCTCCTAAAGTAGTCACTAGGGATTGTACAGAGACAACTGATGTTGTAGTCATCTCTGAGTGTTCAGATTCTTCCATGGAGGGAGTTGTCATTGGAGATGTTTATGTCAGCTACAATAGTGTTGCTCTAGTTCAGGAGGAAGCTTCTTCCTCAGATAAGCCCAAGGCTTGTATGGAGTCTCCCAGTGATGTAGATGGTGATCAGGGCACTACAGCAGGGTGAATTGATGATAGTTCGAGCTCTGACATTGTTGGTGCATAGCTTGAAGATGAGTCATCCGCGCAGAGACCCATGTTCGCAGATGAGATTCTAGTAGGTGATGTGAGAGTTGACAGTATAGACATATCTAAGGACACTTTTGAGGATGCTATGAGTTGCATTGGTGATGACCCCCCTGTATGTTGTTGGGTGATGACTGTGAGGAGAGTTTGAGCTCTAATAGTTGAGAGATTTCTGATGGCAGTCGTAGTATGGGATCAGTACAGGAGGCATTGGTGTTTTCCTATGCTGAGGATGTGAGCATGGAGCTTTCTAGTGACAAAACTTAGGATGGGAGCATTGTAGATAATTTGATAGATGTAATTCCATTCTACAGTATAGTCTATCCACAAGTTGACATTGAGTTGTGTACGTGGACAAAGGTAGTAGAGGAGATGCAGTTAGAGGATGTGTACACTAGCATTGCAGATATCTCCGATGTTGAGAGTGAGGATGATGAGTGTTGTAGTATTTCTATCTTTCTATATCTAACTTTGGGTGTAGATTTAGCGTTGTCATATGGTGGAGATGGGTTCCATGATTTTGTGTTATCAGTAACCACAGATGAGGATAGGGAAGCTTTCGAGTGGCAGGAGTTTGTTATAGCTACGGTTTCCATGTCTAGAGAGAGGGTTACTCTATCAGTGACTCATGAGGATGTGTCTTAGGATCTGGATTGTCAGATGGTTGTAGAGGATGAGGTAGCTAGAGATTGTGTTGAGTCAAATTTAGCAGCAACTTCCTCGGGGTTAGATGAGGACATGTTTGATGCCTATACTCAGAGTATAGGGGTGTACTCAGATGTAAGTACATAGAGAGAGTGTGATTTTGATGAAATTTTGTTGGATACAACTTCCTCTCATAGTATGGACAATGCATTTGAGGTTGTTCATAAGAGGCTCATTGTGCAAAGTCATCATGTGACTAGCCAGTTGTGAGTGGGTGAGAGAGATATTACTTCTACACTTGAGCATTTCGATGCCGCTCATCAGTTGTTGGCTGTTAATAGTTGGGGTGCTCCTATGATAGATGAGTCCAGTAGTGGTTACCTTTCATTGATAGAGATTCATGCTTTGCGTGAAGCTGTCAAGATATTGAGACAAGATTACTTACAGATGGTAGTCAACTGAGATCACTTAGTTGAGTGGGGGAGTATAGCCTATGAGGCACTGTTTGATTAGGAGGAGGAGGTGAGTGAGCTTAGCCATGAGCTCATAGTGAGTACTGAGGCTTTGGAGGATACTCAACAAAATCTTCAGGAGTCACAGATTTAGTTAGAGGAGGTGACCATGGAGTTGGAGCATTTGTGGTCCACACCAGCCCTAGACCCGATTCATTTTCATATTGAGGTGGTTGGTGGTGAGTCTACTCCTATAGTTGGTATCGAGGAACATGATGTTGTGGCAGACACACATGTTTAGGATATGGGAGCACTTGGTACAGATGGGGTTGGAGTACCGATGGAGTCGAGTACTCAGGTTGAGATTTCTCAGAGAGTTGACAGCATGGTGCAGTTTGTTGTGCCACATTTACAGAGGGATCAACTATGGATTGCGGGGGAGTATGTTGATGCTTCCACATATAATTTCTACTGCACTAAATCTTTTATGGAGTATTTGCTAGAGAGTGCAGATGTATGACATGACTCTTATGGAGTGTCTAAGGGTATCCTCATCCGAGGCTCTTGTGCTATTCAGAGGTTGGCTGGGAAGATTGTAGAGACTCTTTCTACTATGCTTCCCCATAGAGATTTTGAGGTTGGGTTTGTTGAGAGGATTGCACAAGGTCCTACCCAGCCTACAGTCATGCAGAGTCAAAGATGGGATCCATCTTCTAATTTTGAGGTTGGTAATGGTGAGCCAGTGATGGAGATTAGGGTTTTTGACCTATAATTCATGGTGGGGTATGCTCGTCATTTTTCTTTTGACCCTTAGGTAGGAGATTTGTTCTCACACAGGGGTAAGCTGGCTCTGGTATCCTACCATCCATCATGGGATGGATTAGCAGCATCATTTGTAGATGGTTTTGGTAGTTGCAAGTTAGTTTACTTGTAGTGTCCACACACTCAGGACTGCTTATTAGGTGACAGAGTTGATAACAATGATCTTGGCACATTTAGTCACTGTTGTTTCCTTGGTGCAGTTGGGTGTGAGTATTGGATTGATAGGGACTCATATTTTGATGGAGTTATTATTGGAGATGGGTTGATTTTCATTGGGTTGTTTTCAGTATCGGCATCTATAGTTAGTTTATAGCTATTGTTTTCAGTGGTGTGTGTTTGGTTGATGTCGGTTCTTTCTTCATAGGAGTTTAGTGCCGATTGGGACATTACCTGTGACCATCCTTGGGATCTGTGTGGTTTTTGATGTTGCTTGTTTTTCCTGATTGCTTGAGGACAAGAAATCTTGGGAAGGGAGGACTATAATGTCCCCATTTTTTAGACTTTGGGATTAGCTTGGTTTGGCGGCCCTCGCAAGCTAATTGGTTGTTTAGAGGGGGTCAGATTGTGTAGCTAGTGTTGGGATTCCATTATGGAGATTCAGATTATCAGTTCTGCTCTTCATTCAGGTCATTTTGGCCAACTTACTATTTTTAGTAAGTGGGGTTTCCGGTATGGCGAGGATTGGTAGGGTGTCTGCATGGAACATCAGACATCTCCAGATTCAATTTCAGAGAATCTCTAGTTTGAGAGACTTACTATTTTTAGTAAGTCTATTTTTAGCAGTGGCTATTTCTACCAAGGCAGTATCTATTTTTGCTGGGCAGTTGGTCCTGGTGCTTTGTCAGAAGTTTGATGATTGCAGTCAGACGGTTCATGGCTTTAATTTTAAAGGTGTTATTAAATTAAATTATATTGATTTAATTTAATAACTAATGACTTTATAATATTATATTATAAAGTGTGAGTATTTAATAAAGCCAATTAAGTGAAATATTAAAAATGTGCTTTTTCGAAAAAGCTATATATTTTGCTCGAAAAAACACTTTCATTCATTCATTATGCAATCATTATTTTATTGAATTTTGTGGAGAATTGCCCTGGCTAGGGTTTTGAGGACTAATTCCTCTTTCTCATGATTTGACCCATTGTCTGATAATGGTGAATTTCACTACTGTTGATCTGCAAGCAATTAATTTTGTTATTGAGATCATTTCTTTCCAGTGCTGAGGTATACTGGATTTGCTCAAATTTAATTCTATAGGCAAGCTTGTTCTATCAAGTTTGAAATCATTTACATACTAAAATTCTGAAATTGGTGATGCTGATTGAATTGTGTGAGAAATTCAATATATGGGAAGTCTGTTCTAAATAGCTGGTGATTGGTTAATTATTATCAAATTTGTAGAAGTGTGATGCAATTAAAGAAATTATCAAATTATGTGGTGGATTGAGAATTTAAGGGGTTGCGATTCCAAAACATACCAAAACATCAATGTTTGGTAGTGAAATCTAAATATAGTGGCTGGTGTTATTTTTCTCTGAGGCCGTGCTTAGAATCTGGGCCATTTTATATTATTCAGGACCCGTGTTAAGGCTGGAACTCACGGGCTACAATAGCATTGGTGGCCGTCCTTTTTCCTTGGCATAGTGATCGGCTTTGACATCAAGTGAGCCATTTTTCTGCAACCATGTGATTCAAGTCACAGGGTGGCATTATTATTTACAAAGCAGACGTTGCAGCTAGAAAGTAATTTCAGTCAGAGGTGCTCATTTGACTTGTTATGGAAATAAGATATTATATAATTTATGTTTTTTGCCAAAGTTTAATAATCTATGATATGTCAAGAGGTGATTACTGAATTGAAATTCTGTATTTTCCAAGATTGAGAATATATAAATATACATTATAATTGTCTGTTTGAGCAATATAAGATATAGTTGCAAATCTTTTCAAGGTTAATATTGAATATCTAGGAAGAGCCAATTTGGGTTCTTTACACTTCCCTTAGCCTTAGCAAATGCCATGAAGGATAACCTCATGAGTTCATCCTCATCCATTCTCTCCACATCTGCACTCACTGGTTTGGCCATACTTGCCAACAATAGAGTAGAGGAGGTGTCTGGTTCTTGCTTTTGCTTAACTCTTGCCTCAACTACTTTTTCTACTCCAGTCTCTTCTACCTTCATTTCTTCTTATTGTATCTCCTTCTCTTGTAACTTTTCTTCCTATTTATCCTCTATATTCTCTTCCTCTATCTATCCTTCCACTTCAACTATCATCACATTATCTACGCTATCTTGAAATGGGTCATTCACATCATGCGAGGTGTCAAGGGTCACATGCACATCATAGATAAAGAAACCTAGTTGCATGCTAGCTTCGCTTGCTTGCTCATACACATAATCTATTTTAGAACTTTCTCCTAATGCCAAAGGTGTAGGCTTGGTAACCTTGGGAGGTAATATCTTCTTCAGCATATCACTCATTAGAATTTGATCTAGTTTCTTTTGAGTGTCCTCTATGACTTTGTCATACTTTCTTGCCATTATTTTCACCGATCTAGCCTTAGTCCTCAACAAAGGTTTCAATTCTTTAATTATTCTTTCCCTTTCTTGTATTGAGACAACATGTAACATGTCCTTAATAGCCTTGTTTCTTATGTTCTCATCCCCAGATTGTGCAAACTATTTTATAATCTCCAATTTTCTATATAATTCCTTGGGAATGCTTCCTTCTATCTTTAACAAAATCTTCTTAAAAACTAATAGGTGCTTAATTACTTTGTCCTCAATAATTGCCTGATTTTTAGAATCATACCTTTCATAATATCTATCTACTATCCTCAAATTTCCATATGTTATCACTCTCTTTTGCAACTTTTGAATGTATGGCTTCCATAGATCTTGTGGTCTCTTCTGAACTGCTTTTTCTTCTTCCTTCTTTGTTTCAACTTCTACCTTCTGATTCTTAGAACTACTTTGTTTGGTAGATCTTGTAGATCTTCTAGGAGTGTTCATAGGTACTTCTTCTGCAGTCTTCTTAGGAGTGACTGATAAGTCTATCACACTAGGAATAGAACTTTTTGTCTTTTCTTCTTCAGAGGGAGGAGGTGCATCAATTGCCATGTTGGAAGATGCTTTTTTCATCTTTGTCCTTATGTTCTTCAGCTGCTCCCTAGTGATTCCTACCTTCATAGTGGTATCCTCAACTATTTTACTAATCTTTATCTTCCTTGTCACTTTATCACGTTCTTCTCTAACTTTTTCTAACTTTTCCCTATATGTTTCCCATCTTTCTTTAGAAGTGTCTATTTCTACTACTAATACATGCTCCACTTGCATAGGTATAACTTCAGAACTTACTTCATACCCCATAGGGTAGTACCACTTCTTCCTAGGCTCAACTGCCTCAAAGCACACACAATCAGTTTCAACCATTAAATATATTGCATCCTTATACTTCTCAACTACATCTTTAGGTATCTATATCTTTCCTTCATCTGCCTTTGTAGGATTTTGGTCATAGAATTTTTTTTTCCATCTACCCAATTCTTAACCTGTCTTCAATAGCTCTTAGAGATCTAAATTCTAGTAGGTACATCATATTTCCATGCTCCGGGGTGCATACCAGGGAATTTGTGTATAATGTGGATGTACATATGAACCAATAGTGATCCAAACTTAAATGCCTTAGACCTATCTTTCTTAATAACCTTCACATTTTCCAAAAACTGCTATGCTAGGACTTCGCATAGGTTGTATTTCTTATTTTCCTTGACCATTCTATATGCCATCATGATAACTCCAGCTAATAATGAGTTAGGTCTACTTCTATAGAAAATTTTGTAACCTAATATCATAGCTACCAACCTCACATCTTGTTGATAGATGTCATTTACTATCATAACTCTCTTATCCTACTTAGAATGGGTTAGGGTTTTCGCTTGTTTTATGATATTATTTTTTTCTACTGGGAGGGCTCCATCATTATCCAATCTAGTTATCTCATCAATCATTTGAGCACATATCTTTACTGGTTGTTCTCCAATCCATATAAACTGGTCATGGATTCTGCTTAGGATTATCTTGAACCATTCAGTTTCATGGAACTCATTTAGTAGGGTTAACTTGATAATGGATTAATCCTCTAGGTGCTTAAACTCTTCTACCATTTTACCATATACTTCTATCATCCCATCTAATTCACTATAGATATTGACATCTCCTATGATCTCATACTTGCAATGTATGTATGCCCTAATATCCTTGACATGTAACACATCGTAAGGGGTTTGCGAAAATGCTCCTTATGGATCATCCTCACAATACTTGAATGGGTGTTTCTTAAACTTGTACCTCAATTTATCCACAACATAAAAAATAATAGGTGTATCCATATCTTCTGAAAGAGTATAAAGTCTAAATACCTTTAACACGCTAAAATCTAGAACTTCTACTCAAATCAATCACACAATGTGGCTGCTAGGTGGTTGAAATGCTTTTTCACACTTCTCTCCTTGGTCGTTGATTATCAAATGGTGCTAAAATGATATCCTTCAAGATCTTTTATCCTTCCTAGATTGAGTAAGTGCATTAATCATTGGTAGCTCAACTTCGCACATTGTCCACTCAAACAAAAACTCGTGATCACAAAATATGAATATCCAAGTGCTACGCTCTCAAACATAAACTCCATAGTGTCTGTACACACTGTTGCCCCACTTTTCACCCCATAACCATGCTATTAAAGTGGAAGATTTTGATCTCATAGTCAGGTCTGGTCATGTCTCGGTCTAGGTCTAAGTCTTTCATTGGATAGGCTATCCTTGTCGGGTTCCCCTGCTATTGTCTTATCTTTTCTAGCCGGTTGGGTTATTTGGAAGTCTTGTCATAATGGGTAGGTTATAGATCCTAACCCAGCAAGGATAATGTGCTCCTATTGATGTTCTTTCTCAAACAGGATGATGATTCCAAGTCATGATCTTCAGGCACTTGCAAGGAATTAGAAGAAGGTTGATTCAAGTTTCAGAAGTAAAGTTTGGACAGACATGAATTTAGATTCAATTTTTTTGAGAACTTCCTACTGTAAGATGATTAAGGAGCAATTAAAAAGGTAGAGGCATGCAACAGTGATGAGTTCTTTTTGAACTCAATTTTCCTCTATTCCCAGCATAACAAAGCTGAATATACACTTTTTAATGCATTTTCAACAGGCAATAAAGTATGATGCTTTTCATAATATAAAAGCATAGGTCGCTTCTTTGAGTCCTCATGAACTCACTGGTGAAAATGACATGAATTTTGGTGCTAAAATGAAGAAGTTACAGGCCGGTGGGTTTTCCATTTTTTACTACTCCAAAGGTGGATTTTGCAGCTCACTGGTGCATTTTCCGCAAAGAAGAATTGGTAATGTGCAGGTTTCACACTTGAAGGGTGTGATTTCCACAGGCTTTTGTTAAAAGAGAAGTTTATTTATATTGAAGTGTTTTAAAAGACACATGCTTTAAGTTATGGGCTCGTGCCCCAATGAGAGAGCAGTCGCATGATCGCATGAAATAAAATAATGCTATGTGATCATGCGACAATGAAGCCTGCTGGGACCCACATACGCCAATAGTGCAAATGCAATAACATAAGCTAGGCAAGTTCATTTTGAGCGATCGCATGATTGCAAGAGTTTAAAACATGCTATGCAATCATGCGAGATGAAGCCACATGGAGCGGTGGGTCTGAAGGCATTTATATCATGTGATGTGCTAAAGAAGAATCAACAGAGGTCGTAAGATCACAAGATTGAGAGAACTATCTTGCGATCATGTGAGATCTCACCATGTGTTCCGATGGGCCCTATTTCTCAGTGGGACTTGAGTTATGACATTGCATTGATGGTTCAAAACATTCCAAGGTTTCAATCCAATGATGGTCGAAATTGTGCAATAAAAAGATGCTCAAAAAATAGCAACAAGGTGCCACCTGTCTCAGCGGTCGCATGATCGCAAGGAATAAAAAAATGTCTCGCGATCATGCGAAAAGGTAAATAGTTAATGTTGATAGGTGTGCAGAAGTGGAAGGAATATGCTTTGAGGCAAAGTGGGATTTCGCCACATGGATTGACACCCGAGCTTGGCATAAAAGAAAGAGGAGTGGTCGCATGATCGCATGAATATAATAACAGCCTTGCAATCATGTGACAAGGAAAAAAGTGATTGTCACCTGAGCTTGGCATAAAAAGAAATGTTATTATTTAAAAGGTTTATGAGATGCTCGATCTACGGCTTCCACTTTGCCAGGATGATAGGGAAGATTCTAAGCGGTCGCATGATCGCAAGAAATAAAATAATCCCTTGCGATCATGTGAGATTGTGCCACGTGTCGTCAGCTACAGTCCAGCGCAAATCAAATGGAGAATGACTAAAATATTATTATTTCAACTTTTATTTAACACGTGCTCTAAGTTACTCATGTACTCAAATTTGACGGGAGGAAAATGGGAGACTTGCTACTCCACTACTACGGGTTCCGCACTTGTGATTTTCGTAAAGAATGTTTAAAAGTGATACAGTCAATCATTTGCGGTATCATGAGATGGATTTTTCAACAGTGGATCGGGTTTCTCAGTCACGATCAAAGGAAAAGTAACAGTTCATATATGTCAAGCACAATGTCTTATTGAATATTTTCATGGATCCAGTCATGCAACTGTTCGTGTAGCATCTTCAAGTGTATGTTGTAGAAGTCTATTCATTTCACCTTCTCGAAGGAAAATTAGATGAAGAGACAAAGTCGTCTGGCTTCCTTTTTTGTAATGTCAAAAGCAGCTGTCTCTAGTCTTTCCAAATTTTAGAATTTGAAACACTTCATATTCTCATGAAGGCCATATGATGTAATTTCTATATAAACTAATGAAAAAGTAAATACAAAGGTCGGCAAAATTGTTGATGTATCAGACTTGATATTGCGGAGATAGTAAAGAGTGTTTTATATCAATAATTTTCTATTCCATTAGTTAGTTAGCGGTGGTTTCTATGTTTCTTTCTTTCAAATTTGAATTGTAGGAAGAAAGGAAGGATGTTTCATTCTTTTTGTTATGAGGATATGAATTAACCAGAGTAGGATGTGCTTTGGGAGATTCAGGGGAAGACTCATTGGAAGTTCTTAATTATTGCAGTTACATTGTTGTAGATTAGTTAATGCTAAGTGTATGAATTCATAGGATTTGTGAGTTCTACAGCTTGGTTCATAGATTAGAAAGCTCACCTTGCCTGGATTAAGTTCTGTTTAGGCTTAATTCTGTTTGCCTCTTCTACTCTCGGGTTAAGAGCATACCCTATGTTAGTTTTAGGACCAAAACATAATTCATTGCATATCATTCCATAAGGGAGCTATACCTTCCAATTCAGAGAAAAGCCAACAATCATAAAGCAGCTTTTCAACTGTTGTATTCAGATATTGTTCATAGTTTGGACATTAAGAGTTATTATCATAAGAAATAAGAAAGGACAAATCTGTTTACTAACATATTTTTGGTGACTCTGCTGGGGATACAAATAGTCATTTGATCAATAAGCTACATCATCCTAGAGTGAATAAGATTCCTCAAGAGTACCAGAGAATAGGGTGGATGAGATCCTACATTTGATACATTAGCAGAGCTTGGTTTTCCCATCCTAGAAGTTCCTAGAAAGAAAGGAGATAGGAAAAGTCAGAGTAGGCCTTCTTCTCCTATTAGAAATCAAAGTACTTCACAAAACACTTGTCAAGTGTTAACACTTAATGGTACCACTACTCCCCTACTGTGCTAGGACTGTCATGGCTACTTCGTGGGTTGCTGTAGTAGGACCATTAGCACTAGCAGCTTATCATCCACTCCCTGCTGGATCAAGAAAATTTTTTCCTAAGTTTTTAGGAGATGGGAAAGTCACCACTGATGAACATATTAAAGCCTTCTTTGCTACTACTCATATTTTAGGGGTGGCACATGAGGACGTTGCTGTGAGATTATTTGTTGAGACTTTAACAGACAGTGCAGTGGATTGGTTTTATCATCTGGATGATGGTTCTATCACCAATTGGAATGCGATGAGAACAACATTTGAAGATCATTTTAAGACAATAGAAGATGAGCATCTTTTATTGACACAATTGACATCCATCAAAAAATAGCCTCAAATGAGCATGAGGGATTTTGTAGCTGCCTTCAATAAGATTGTTAGTAGAATCCCTGTTGCAGATAGACCTACTGCTGGTAATCTTAAAACATTTTTCATAAGTGCAATGCCTCCAGATATCAATTATGAGTTGAGAAAGGCATGTCCCATAGATTTAGCGGATGCACAAAAGAAAGCTATCGAATGTGAAGAAGATTTAATTGTAGCAGAAAAATGGAAAAGAGAGTTACAAAATAAAGGAAGTTCAAGTAGTACCTCGTCATCTGATGAAATGATTAAAAAAGTGTCCAATGAATTGATTGCTATGAAAAGGCAATTACCAGGATTCAATAATTCTAATCAACGTAATTTTTAGAATATGCTTGAAAGAAACATGGACAATAGATTTTTGCAACTTACAGGCCCTCAACCTAGGTTGCAGATTGAAGCCGCACCAAAAAAAGGAAACATGTGCGTGTTTCATTTGACTACAGATCACACTAATGAGAATTGCCCAAAAATTTCCCGTATGATGCAATTATTGACCACCAATGAACTGAATATAGCAGCTCCTGTTGTAGAAGAGGATACATACTCAACTGGCGACTCTAGAAATTTATTTGTGTAGTATGAATCTGATTCTGAATCTAAAGGCGAATGCTATGCTGCTATAGATGGAAACTCATATACGATGCTCACCAGGAATCATAAATTAAAGAACTAATCTTTCAACAATCCTCATAAAAGTGATCCTAGTCCTGCGAGAATCAGTGCTGATACTGATCAGAAGGCGTCAAGCTCTCAGCCAGGTAAAGATAAATTATCTTTTGATGCTGTTCAATTCTATGAAGAATCTAAAATTTAGATTTCTTTTCTGGATTATTTAAAATCGCATCCTCCAGAATTTAAAAGATTAGTAGAATGGTGTAAAGGAAATGTTTTAGAATTAAATAATAGTGCTACTGTGGTAGAAGGGGATGAAACATTGATAGCTGATTTGTTTAAAGAAGAAGAATCTATTGTGTTAGCAATGTCACCTGGACAAAAACCTCCTCCCTTCTATGTTTCACTCTATGTTAATGGATGCAAATTAAGTAATTGTATAATAGATTCAGGTGCATCAGATAATGTCATGCCTTATTCTGTAGCCAAAGCTTTGAATCTTAATCTCACTAAGGTGTATGGGAAATGTTATTCGATGGATGCCAAACAAGTTCCTTTAATTGGTCAAATCAAGGATGCACAAGTGGCTTTGGTATCTCATCCTGAAAAGAAACTGTTGATGACTATCCTGGTAGCTGATATTCTGACACGTTTTGGGCTTCTCTTAAGTAGAGGTTTTTGTAGAGACCTAGGAGGGGAAATAAAGCTGGATTGGTCTCATGCTGTCATACCAATTGGGAATAAGAAAATCAAATTGGAGCCTGAGGAAAAGGTGAAGTATACAATCATGAAATCAGATGATCCTAAGGCTCAAATACTTTATCAAGAACTAGAATTTGGTAATTACATGCTATTTACCAAAGAATATCTAAATGAGGACAAGGGTGAAGATGGTAATGAGAAGAAATCAGGCGAAGAAAAAGAGTTATCAGACTTGTGGGTTCTTGAATTTGATGGAAGTTGTTCTTCATTAGGATCTAGTGCAGGTGTTGTATTGATTCCTCCTCAAGGAGAACCTGAACCCATGACATTTAAATTAGAATTTGGAAATACTAATAATACCATTGAATACAAAGCCTTAATATTGGGAATAGCAGCAGCAAAAGAAAAAGGTGTTAAAGTGCTGAAAGCTCGAGGTGATGCAGAGCTCATAGTAAGGCAGGTTAGAGGACAATATTCAGTGAAGAATCACAGATTAAAGAACTACAGAAATAAAGTTTGGGATCAGATAGAAGGTCTGGACACCTTTTCTATTGAAGCAATACCAAGAGAGCTGAATACTAAAGCGGATTCATTGACTGTCTCTGCGTCTTTGTTGTTGCCTCATCCGGACTTTAAAAACAAGAAATATCAGATTGAAGTTGTATATCGAGCTGCTGTCCCAGATAATATAGATTCATGGCAGGTGTTTGAGGATGACAAAAGCTTGCAATTATTTCTAGAAAATGGCAAAATTAGTTCTGAATATTAGCATGAAAAAGAGGAAGAAAGTTCTAACCATGGAAAGCAATTTGATGAGGTTCAAGTACCAGGTGATATCATTCCTCCTTATTTTATATCTTTGGATAAGTTTTTTAACAGGCATGATGCTTATGTAAAATAGAAAAGAGCTAGAAAGGGGCCTGATATTGGTGAATATGGAGTAAATATTAGTGATGATAATAATCCCAAGATGATAAACATTGGTAAATGCTATTCGCCTGAAGAAAAAGAAGCTGCCAAATTGCTCTTTCTAGAATACAGAGATGTTTTCGCTTGGAGCTATGAAGATTTGAAAAGCTATGGAGATGGAAAAATAAAACATCAGATTTCTTTGAAGTCTAATGCAGTGCCTTTCTGATAGAAGCAAAGGAATTATAATCCTAAAGTTGCAGATGCTATATTCAGGGAGGTGGATAAAATGTTGAAAGCTTGGATTATCTATCCTATCCATCACTCCACATGGATAGCTAATATAGTGCCAGTGTGGAAGAAGAACGGAGAAATTAGAATTTGTGTTGATTTCCAAAATTTGAATCAGGCATCTCTTAAGGATAACTTTGCACTTCCCAATATGGATTACTTGCTACAGATAGTGGCTGGATCAGAAATGATGTCCATGCTTGATGGATTCTCCGGTTATAATTAGGTTGAAGTTAAAGAAAAAGATCAGCATAAGACAACATTTACTACACCATGGGGTACATTTGCATACCGCCAGATGCCTTTTGGTCTCATCAATGCTGGTGCCACCTTTCAGAGATGCATGAGTAAGACATTTGCTGATTTGAAGGATAAAATCATAGTTATATATTTAGATGATCTTACTGTGTTTTCAAAGAAAAGAAAGGATCACATTAAGGATTTGAGAAAAGTATTACAGAGATGTCGAGATGATGGGATTTCCCTCAATCCAAAAAAGTTTGTATTCTATGTAATAGAAGGAAAACTCCTTGGCCATATAGTCTCTCAAGAAGGAATCAGAATTGATCTAGAGCATGTTGAAGCCATCAGAAGATTAAGTCTACCAATAAATAAAATGGGAGTTAAATCATTCTTTGGCCAAGTTAATTTCCTTAGGCATTTTGTACCAGACTTTGCTGAAACAACTAAATGCATCATAGATATGATGAAAGGTGATTCAAATTTTAAATGGAGTGAAGAAGGTAAGCAAGCTTTTCAAAATATTAAAAATGCCATTGCTCATGCTCAAGTATTATGTCATCTGGATTATAGCAGAGATTTTATTATTTATTGTTATGCATCTGAACATACTTTATCAGCTATACTTATGTAGAAAAATGATGAAGACATACAAGCTCCAATAGCTTTTATGAGCGTTCCTCTAAAATATCATGAGTTAAAATATTCTCAGATTGAAAAACATGCATTTTTAGTGGTCAAGGCATTAAAAAACTTCAGATTTTACATCTTGCATTCACATTCTGTAGTTTATGTGCCGGATGTAGCAGTTAAAAGTGTGCTGACATAGCAAGAAGTGGGATGCAATACCAGAGGATCATGGATAGCAAAAACACAGGAATATGATATAGAAATTCTACCCACTAAGCTGATAAAGGGGAATGCTCTGTGTAGAGCAATTGTAGAAGACAAAGCTGAAAAAGAGCTGGAAGAATCTAAAGAAAAGCAATTGGTTCTAGCTGTGGGTCTTCAAGACACATGGTTTGAGGACATTGCTTACTTTCTAACATATGGAGAGTGTCCAGAGGGCCTAACGGAAAGACAAAAAAGAGATCTCAGGTTAAGGGCAGCCAAATTTGTGATTTGGGATGGCAAACTATTCAAAAAGGCAATAGACGTCACTTTTCTCAAGTGTGTAGATAAGCAGTAGCAGGAAAAATCATTGAAGACATTCCATGACGAGGCCTGTGGAGGACACTTTTCATCTTCAATTACAGCCTTCAAAATATTGAGACAGTGTTATTATTGGCCTGGTATGTTCAGAGATGCCTATGCATGGGTAGCCAAGTGTGAGAAATGCAGAATGTTCACTGGACATCCTCAATTAGCTACTCTTCTGTTGAAGCCTGTCATCATCAAAGAGCCTTTCCAGCAATGGGGCCTTGATTTCATTGGGCCAATCAATCCAGTATCTAGCGCTGGTCACCAGTATATAATAACTGCCACTGACTATTTCACCAAGTCGGTGGAAGCCAAGGCAACGAAGAAAACAACTTCTGAAGTGGTATGTGAATTCCTCAAATAAAACATACTGGTTAGGTTTGGTGTTCCACTTAAGTTAGTAATGGACAATGCGGCCTATTTTTCTTCAGTTGAGATTACTAGTTTCTATTTTGAATATGGAATCACTGTTAGCCATTCATTAGATTATTTCCCACAAGGAAATGGCCAGGCCGAATCCAGTAACAAAAATCTGATCAATATTGTCAAGAAATTAGTGTCAGATAATCAGAAGAACTAGCATAAGAAGATTCATGAGGCATTGTGGGAAGATAGGGTAACACCGAAAAGGGCAATTGGTATATCACCTTTCAAGCTAGTTTATGGAACTGAAGCAAATCTTCCTTTACCTTTGGAATTGGCCACAAACAAACTCAAAATAGTTATTGAAGATGACATCTACAAGGATGGATTGGAAAAGAGGATCCTCTATTTGAGCAAGCTGGAAGAGGAAAGAGTAGAGATAGTTGATCATATCACCCAATACCAGATGCGGGTGAAAGAGATATTTGATAGGAAGGTGAGACCATGAAAATTCATGATAGGTGATAGTGTGCTACTATGGGATAAACACAGTGCTCCAAAGGGAATGCATAAGAAGTTTGATAGCCTGTGGAAAGGATCATTCGTGATTCATCAAGCATCTGGAAACAATTCTTTCAAACTGGCTTATCAAGATGGTGAGGTACTACCACTGACCTTCAATGGTCAGGACTTGAAACTTTATCAAATGGCAAATTGAAAATAGGTAACCCCTGTATTGTACATAGTTGTGTTTTGCTCCTTTGTGTTCTCTAGGTTAGTTGCTTGTCCGTGTTTCCTTTTCCTTTGTTCTTGCTTCAGTTTTGTTGTGTTGCCGCCCTCTTTGTTTACCTTTTTGTGAAACCAGAGATTCAGGATTCATTTCTTAAACATGGGAATGTTTAAGTCCCCAGTCAGAGCCAGCTGTTGCCCCACTTTTCACCCCATAACCATGCTGTTAAAGTGGAAGATTTTGATCTCATAGTTAGGTCTGGTCATGTCTCGGTCTAGGTCTAAGTCTTTCATTGGATAGGCTATCCTTGTCAGGTTCCCTTGCTATTGTCTTATCTTTTCTAGCCGGTTGGGTTATTTGGAAGTCTTGTCATAATGGGTAGGTTATAGATCATACTCGGCAAGGATAATGTGCTCCTATTGATGTTCTTTCTCAAGCAGGATGGTGATTCCAAGTCATGATCTTCAGGAACTTGCAAGGAATCAGAAGAAGGTTGATTCAAGTTTCAGAAGTAAAGTTTGGACAGACATGAATTTAGATTCAATTTTTTTGAGAACTTCCTATTGTAAGATGATTCAATTTTTTTGAGAACTTCCTATTGTAAGATGATTAAGGAGCAATTAAAAAGGTAGAGGCATGCAACAGTGATGAGTTCTTTTTGAACTCAGTTTTCCTCTATTCTCGGCATAACAAAGCTGAATATACACTTTTTAATGCATTTTCAACAGGCAATAAAGTATGATGCTTTTCATAATATAAAAGCATAGGTCACTTCTTTGAGTCCTCATGAAATCATTGGTGAAAATGACATGAATTTTGGTGCTAAAATGAAGAAGTTATAGGCTGACAGGTTTTCCATTTTTGATTGCTCGAAAGGTAGATTTTGCAACTCACTGGTGCATTTTCTACAAAGAAGAATTGGTAATGTGCAGGTTTCACACTTGAAGGGTGCGATTTCCACAGGCTTTTGTTAAAAGAGAAGTTTATTTATATTGAAGTGTTTTAAAAGACACATGCTTTAAGTTATTGGCTCGTGCACCAATGAGAGAGCAGTCGCATGATCGCATGAAATAAAATAATGCTATGCGATCATGTGAAAATGAAGCCTGTTGGGACCCACATACGCCAACAACGCAAATGCGATAACATAAGCTGGGCAAGTTCATTTTGAGTGGTTGCATGATCACAAGAGTTTAAAACATGCTATGCAATCATGCGAGATGAAGCCACGTGGAGTGGTGGGTCTGAAGGCATTTATACCATGCGGCATGCTAAAGAAGAATCAACGGAGGTCGCAAGATCGCAAGACTAAGAGAACTGTCTTGCGATCATGTGAGATCTTGCCATGTGTTCCGGTGGGCCCTATTTCTCAGCGGGACCTAAGTTATGACATTGCAGCGATGGTTCAAAACATTCCAAGGTTTCAATCCAATGATGGTCAGAATTGCACAATAGAAAGATGCTCAAAAAATAGCAACAAGGTGGCACCTGTCTCAGCGGTCACATGATCGCAAGGAATAAAAAAATGTCTTGCAATCATGCGAAAAGGTAAATAGTTAATGCCGATAGGTGTGTGAAAGTGGAAGGAATATGCTTTGAGGCAAAGCGGGATTTCACCACGTGGATTGACACCCGAGCTTGGCATAAAAGAAAGAGGAGTGGTCGCATGATCGCATGAATATAATAAGAGCCTTGCGATCATGTGACAAGGCAAAAAGTGATTGTCACCCGAGCTTGGCATAAAAAGAAATGTTATTATTTAAAAATTTTATGAGATGCTCGATCTATGGCTTCCACTTTGCCAGGATGATAGGGAAGATTCTAAGCAGTCGCATGATCACAAGAAATAAAATAATCCCTTGTGATCATGTGAGATTGTGCCATGTGTCGTCAGCTATAGTCCAACACACATCAAATGGAGAATGACTAAAATATTATTGTTTCAACTTTTATTTAACAGGTGTTCTAAGTTACTCGTGTACTCAAATTTGATGGGAGGAAAATGGGAGACTTGCTACTCCACTGCTATGAGTTCCACACCTGTGATTTCTGTAAAGAACATTTGAAAGTGATACAGTCTATCATTTGTGATATCATGAGATGGATTTTTCAATAGTGGATCAGGTTTCTCAGTCATGATCAAGGGAAAAGTAACAGTTCAGATATGTCAAGCACAGTGTCTTATTGAATATTTTCATGGATCCAATCATGCAACTATTCGTGTAGCATCTTCAAGTGTATGTTGTAGAAGTCTGTTCATTTCACCTTCTCGAAGGAAAATTAGATGAAGAGACAAAGTCATCTGGCTTCCTTTGTTGTAATGTCAAAAGCAACTATCTCTAGTCTTTCCAAATTTTAGAATTTGAAACACTTCATATTCTCATGAAGGCCATATGATGTAATTTCTATATAAACTAATGAAAAAGTAAATGCAAAGTTCGGCAAAATTGTTGATGTATTAGACTTGATATTGCGGAGCCAGTAAAGAGTGTTTTATATCAATAATTTTCTATTCCATTAGTTAGTTAGCAGTGGTGTCTATGTTTCTTTCTTTTAAATTTGAATTGCAGGAAGAAAGGAAGGATGTTTCATTCTTTTTGTTATGAGGATATGAATTAACCAAAGTAGGATGTTCTTTGGGAGATTCAGGGGAAGATTCATTGGAAGTTCTTAATCAATGCGGTTACATTGTTGTAGATTAGTTAATGCTAAGTGTATGAATTCATAGGATTTGTGAGTTCTACAGCTTGGTTCATAGATTAGAAAGCTCACCTTGCCTGGATTAAGTTCTGTTTAGGCTTAATTCAGTTTGCCTCTTCTGGTCTCAGGTTAAGAGCATACCCTATGTTAGTTTTAGGACCAAAACATAATTCATTGCATATCATTCCATATAATTCAGATGATCTTCTTTATTTTCAGATTTCTTGAAATGATTCTCAAACTCATCCATATACTCATTAAGACTTTTACCACTGTCACCAACATTCCTCTTTATAACCATAGGAGCTGGTCCTCTTGGTTCTCTTGGTCTTCTTGGTCCTCTTCTTTTGTCCTATCCATTGTATCTACAAAACTTTTCTATGTGTCCAAGATTGTTTCATTTGTAATATGTAGGTGGTCTCCTTCTATCCTAATTTTCTTGTAGCTTACAATACCTTCTCTTTGTCTAGGTCATCAAGTGCTGCTTCAAAGTTTTCTTGTAAAATTTTCAAATCCATTTTGATCTCCCTTAAGCTATTAGGATTTGTCTCCAAGGGCCAATAGCTCTGATACCAATTGTTAGGATTAGGTAATACTGAGAGGAGGGGTGAATAAGTATTACAACACTTTAATTTAAACTTCAACCAATTGAAAATAAACCCTAATAATGTAGAAATGAAATGAACATAAATGCACAACACATAACTCATGACACCATGATTTGTTTTTGAGGAAACCTTGGCCAAGGGAAAACCCGAGTGGGGATGGTACCCACAACTATGCACTAAAACATAGTATCCCTATTAGGAGATCTAGCCCTATTAGGAGATGATTATTACATAGTACTTTTCCTTGTTAGAGGAATACAAAACCCTATTAGGGGTATATAAAACCCTGTTAAAGGTGGTAAGCTTACAACTCTTACAATCAAAATAATGTCACAAAGATTTCTTCAAAAGTGAACAATACAAGCACTTGATATGCTTAGATAGTTTTGGTTATAGCTCTATCAAACACTGATCTTGCATCTTCTCTCTTCTCTTAGATTCACATCATCACATCATCAGCACAATTACACTCATTGCTTCCACAAAATACTCTATACTTACACAAATTATGCCATCCAGTCAACTCTAAAAATACATTACAAAACATAACAAATACTTATGCAAATGTTAAACATAGAGTCGATGATCTTATATTACCAAAGTGTTGGCAATATACAACTTCCATTTGACTTAGCACATTACCATACCAACTAATCTTTCCTCAATCATCACGATTGCTCATATGCCCTGTTTAACTGATTCTCTATCTTTGCATACCTTCACAACATTGTATCTCATTGATCTCATCACCAAAACACATGTGACCTTAACCAAAGGTCCTACATATCCCCAAAATGTCTTCTACTAATTTTTCAATCCATAATACATCATACATTATCTTTGCTAACCAAAACTGTAACACAATATACTGTTATCCCAATTCTGTACTTAGTCATTTTCATGACTGTGACTCCAATACCAAAACTCTTTGCATGCAATCACTCCAGCATAAGTGTTTCCATAAATGACAACCCTTAAGTGATCCCTAGTGATCCCAAAACACCACTTGCCAACAAGTTGCAATATTAATTGCATATAATTTGGAGGTTATCACAAGGTGGCTGGGTTTGGGATTTGTTGCAGAGGGTTTTTGAAAATCTTTGAAGATGCCTCTGAGAAGATTGGACCCTAGGGAGATCGTAGATCTATGTGATGTGGTGGAGATGAAGATAACATTAAAGTTTAGATTGTTGGAAATATTCAGGAATTAACCGAGTTATTGAGAGGGGAGGGGTGAATCAGTAACTCCAAATTTTCTTTCAATTTAACATGTAATTTACTTTTAACCTTTTGCATATAGAAAGCATGAAACTTAAGAGCATTCACAATAATGACACATAGATTTGGTTACCCAGAAACCTTCCAAAAAGAAAGTAAAACTGGGGTGGGGATGAAACCCACAAAGCTTTAATACTGCAGAATAAAGTTGGCCGGTTAAGGCTTACAATTTGATCACTTCTGATGATCTGCCCTATTAGGAGCAATATAGATTGCTAAATCCACCCTATTAAAGGATTTACAAAACATACAATGAAGTATGCACTCGGTAAAGAGATTTTACAAAAGACTGTTAAGTCTACCCGATTAAAGGATTTAGTACTGATTCACCTGTTAGGATGAAACAGTAGATCTCTTGCTTTGCAACTGGATTACTGATTGAGATTCACTGATGTACTGATCACCTTCTGTGATGAATTTGTCTTTGCTGTTCCTTATACTGCTGAAGCCCTTTGTAATTCGCTTATCTCTGCCTTTCTTTCTTTTTCACCTATATTCTTCTTACATTACTCTTGACATTTTTTTACAACATTATTTATATAAAAGTCTTAAACAATTAATTACAATTACAATTACAAAGTCGGCTTGACAAATAAACATAAGAGCTACTAAGTCGGCCCAAGTATGGTTACACGGTTCCTGCAAACTAACTCGGTGACTTTCTGATACTCGGCGTCCACTGCATTACTCGGCATCGTCATGCACTCGGTAGAAGTGAAGGCACGGTTCATACTGACCACTCGGTAGGTTTTGAACTCGGTAAATACTGGTGACTCGGTAGACATGATGTTACTCGGTTTACACTGTCCTGCTCGGTTTGCACTGTCTTCTCGGTTTGCACTGTCTGATCGGTTTGCACTGTCTGTTCAGTTTGCACTGTTTGCTCAGTTTGCATTGTCTACTCGGTTTGCACTATCTATTTGGTTTGCACTGTCTGCTCAGTTTGCACTGTCTGTTCAGTTTGCACTATTTGCTCGGTTTGCACTGTCTGCTCGGTTTGCACTGTCTGCTCGGTTTGCACTGTCTGCTCGGTTTGCACTATCTGTTCGGTTTGCACTGTCTGCTTGGTTTGCACCCAGAATGCAAATAAGTGTTGTCACTAGTGGCAATTCTGCTTAATGCCAACAATCTCCCCCTTTGGCATTAGTGACAAAAACACTTATTGGCCAAAACTTATATACATGAATTATGCTGAGTTTTATTTTGATTTTTCAAAATTTATCTTTGCTATAGGGCTTTATACATTGTCTCCCCCTTTCAATGTGCTAACTGTTTCTATAAAAATCTTCTTCTATACATATATCTCCCTCTATACATATCTCCCCCTTTTTTGGTGATAATGCCAAAGGTGCATATACAAGTGATTTACAGAGAGAATCCAAAATTTGATAGAAAATCAGAATGTACCTTCATTATTAGTGCCAGGGTTCTGTCCCAACTTTCTTGCAGAATCTTGCACGTTTGGATTGCAATTTGGACTTCTGCAGAGAGTTCAATCAAGTGATCTGCTATAGAGAACTGATTGTCATGAATCAATGTTTTGGAATGTTCAATGTGCTTATACATTGTATTCATGATGGGAAGGATCATGTGTTGGATGTCTAGCAGTGTGGACCGGATCCTTGTGTCTTCTTTCAGTAGATCTGACTGCATATTTGATAGATATGAGATTTTCATGTGATGAGCAGAGCTTGAACTTGGTTCAAGTTGCAGCTTCTGTATGCTAATCTTCATATCTTCATCCATTTTATTCATTTTATCCTTAACATCCTTTGTGAACTTGGTAATATTGCACAATCTGGCCAAAAGAGAGGTAGCATTCGAATAGGTAGATTCAATGTTTGACAAAACTGAAGACAATTCTACTTGGTTAATAGCTATGTGCTGAGCAATGTGCTCAAGCACTTTATTGTTGAATCTCTTCTCGGCTCTTTCAACTAACTTTTCTGTCCCAGATGAATCCTCATTGTATTTATTAACTGCTTCTGCTAATTGTAGCAAAACATGTTGGGAGGAGTCTACTTTAATACCTAATGCATTAGACAAAATGTCCTTAGCATCCTTGATGATTTGATATTCCTTGTCTCTCTCCTCTTTAAGCTTCTTTTGTTTTGCTTTCCTTTGGAGGATTTCACCTATATTTTGCATTTGGTCTGTTGATAGATTTGCAAAATCTAATGTTGGAATCTCTATCTCTTCATCTAGGTCTATATCCTCTACTATATTCTTACCCAAAAATTTTATACTCGGTAGAGCCTTAGGCTTATCTGTACTTAATGTCTTAGTAGTAGTGACAATAGATATAGTAGGGCTGGCTATAGAGACTGGCACACTGTCTATTGGAGAGCTTAAAATATTTACACTTGTAGAATCAAAAATTGGAAAACTTACTGCTGGAAAACTTGATGATGTGGGAGACTGCAACTCGGTAGAAGAAATGATAGTTGCTTCTGTTGTTGCTATAGATGATTGGACAAATGTTGAAGTTGTCACAACCATGCTTGAAGGTGTCTCCGGGCTGGATGTAGAAACTTTTACTGGAGAGGTAGGAAGGGATGCAATGACTTCTGCTGCTATCCTCACAGTATCATCTACCTCAGTGGCCTCTTCTTGTTCATCACTGTCATCTTCAATGTCTTTTATTATGACTGTTTCAATACTCAGTTGGTGAAGGTGGTATATGTTCTTTTATGTAGCATTTGCAGCCTTCACAACCGATTCAATATTGTTGATCAGAATCAAACAAGTATTGAACTTTAATGTCATCTTACTTTCATTTTCTTTTAATGCCTTCTTTACTTCATCATTTTTCAAGCTCGGCATTAACTGTCTCAGGGTTTGATCAAATATGTCTATCACAGTTTGCTTTGCATTGCTCCATCTCATTTTTATTGGATTTAATAGAACTGCTGGAACCTATGGGGCTATTTCTTCAGGAGAGTATTTCCACTGTCCCATCTTTTCAATAACAGCATCTTCTATTTCCTTCTGTTCTATTTCCGATCTGGTTTCATATTTAAAGGATTTTATGTTACTTACTCCAGATCCTGATCCATCTCTAAAGAGTTTGATCTTTTCTTGAAAGTTTAGAGGAGGCCTTTTGAATACTATGTCTTTATCTGCCTTGTCTACCTTGTCTGCCTTGCCTCTTGCATTTCTCCTTGTAAATACAACAGTGGGAGGCTTAGGTGCCTTAGTGATGAATACCTTTCCTTTCTTCTTTGCAGGTTCTGGTTCCTCTATTTTCTCATCCTTTTCCTCTTCTTCTTCATCTTTTTCTTCTTTGTCCTCGGTTATCATTTGCATTTTGGCTATCCTCTTCTTTCCTTTGTTTACTGCCTGTGGAAGCTTTATGCTTAGTTCAATTCTCACCTTAGCTTCATCATATGTTCCAAAATTTGGAGCTTTGGGATTGATAGGATGATTAAGAAGAGCTTCAATGATATTCTTGGTTTCATCAATATTTACCTCATAAGGAAGAGGTTTTACATATACAGTCCTCGGTTTAGCTGCTTGAATATATACGTTGTCACAATCCACCATAAAACAAATGTCATCCTTGTAATCTTCCACCAACTTCTGTGTAATCCGGAATCTGTCATTCATTTTCTCTTTGAAGGACTCAAAATAATTATCCATGATGCTTTCAAAATTTTCACCCATTTCTGAGATGTATTCATTTATTTCATAAAGGGCTGGCACATCTTTTCTCCATACAACTTTTCCTTTAGAAGGGAAGAATTTCTGAACATAGAAGAATAAACAGACCAATAAGGATCCAAACTTACATGGATTGTTTTTGGAAGTTTGAATGCTTTCCATGTTTTTGTTAAACTACTTTAACAATAAGTCTGCTAGGTCAAATGTTCAGTTATTCTTGACCACTTTGTATGCTAGGTCAATAGCTTCACAGGAGACACTATTCTGTCGACTAGAACTGTAAATCTTATGGGCAATAATGTGTGTACCAAACTTCAGTTCAGCATCGATAATGCTGCTAACTTTCATGCCTCTACCGTCCCACTCGGCTAGGGTTTTCTTCTCTAGTTCCGTCTGACCTAGGGTTTTGGTAGTTTTTGCTTTGTTCAACATGGAAAGATCGGTGATTTGATGAATCATCTTCTTTGTGATCTCTATGGGTTGCTCAAGCCAAATCTTGCCATCATGTACACGGCTGAGAATGTATCTAACCCATTTATCTCGAAAGTTTTGAGGTAGATGTGCAATGTGAACTAAACCTTTATCTTCCAGATGTTTGTGCTCGGGTTTCAGAATACCATCCACACACAGTTCTTCACACATAGTATCTAATTCTAGGTTCCCCATTTCATGAATTGAATAGTTGAAATGATTGCAAATATTGTTAATAAGTAGTACCTTAGGAGGAATCTGAGATTGAGCTCCATTCGGATCTAGGGCTGCTGCAATTGCAGGCATGATCTTGAAATCTGGTGCTTTCCATTCCCCTTGGACTAACATATTTGATCCTTTCTTCGCTGAGGTGCTGGATGATGCCATGGTAGCTCATAGAAAATTCCTTTCGCAAAAGTATTGAATCGCTGGGTTGCTCTTGAAATTTTCTGCTCTCAAGGTGCTAAAGGTTTGCGGTGAAGAATGAGTTCGATTACTTGCCTTTTGTTTATAACTCTGTCATTAATGCTCAGTACAAATTAGGGTATGAATTCTGACAGACTGTCACCCACTAAGAATTAATTGCTCGGTAAAGACTTCGCAACTCGGTGAACTCAAGAATTCATATTGCTCCGACCTCACTCGGTAAAGACAGGTACTGACCTTGCTCGGTGAAGACTGATACCGACCTCCCTGTGATCTTACTGCATCTTGTATGCTGATTTAGATCTTTCTTTTAATTCGGTTCTGGAACTGCTTGAGATTGGTCTATGAGAATACAGTTCCAGTGCTTTCTTTGAAATTTAGTTTGAGTCGGTAGAGCCATCCATTCCATTACTTGGTCTGGATTGCTCGGTAGATTTAGGAATCCATTTTTGTCTCACCTGTTTCCTGACCTTAGTTGCTTCATTCTTCTTTCCATCTTCAACTTCACTAGCATTCATGCAGTTTCTGGCTATGTGACCGAGTTTAGTGCATTTGAAGCATCTTACAGTAGTATCTCTTTTCCTTAGATGATATTTTATGCAATTCATGCCAATGTGTCCATATTCTCCACAGTAATGACATCTACACCAGGTGTTGTAGTCCCATCCAAACATTGCTTTCATAATTTGTTCTGCTGGATTAAATGTCTTGGATCTGCACTCGGATGCCTTGTGACCTTGTTTGTTGCACTTGTGACAATTACCTCTGAATCTTGGTTTTTCCCTGCATTCATTTGCTTTGTGACTAGGTTGATTACAGTTGTAGCATTTTCCATTGAATTCTACCTTTTTATTGCTCCAACATTTATTTGAAGTATGTCCTATTTTACCACAGTGATTACAAGTAGGTTTTTGATTCCTTTGAGTACCTTGCTTAGAAGATTCACCTTCTCCTTTGTATCCAAGTCTTGCTTTTCCTTTTTGCCTATGAAGATTTCGCTCATACAGCTGATTCAAGTCTTCTTGACTTTTCAGCATTCCTTCATTGATTTGTTTTTCAGCGTTTAGGTCATCCACCAATCTTAGATTGATTTCCTTTTCAGATCTTAGTTCTTCTCTTGTGCTTTCTATTTCTGATCTTAGATTCAGAATTTCCTCATTTGTATGAGAGATCTAATCAATTAGGTTTTCTAGCTGAAGGGTTTTATTTTGGACTTCAATGTTCCTTCCATCTAATTCATCTTTCAACTTGTTTCTTTGTTCCAAGATCTCACAAAATCTTGTAGAGTGTAGCTCTTGTTCTCTTTTTAATTTTCTCACTTCTTCTTGGAGAAACCCATTCTTTTCTAGGAGTTCTTTGACAACATTGTTTGCTTCATCTGAGTTATTCGAGGGAAAAAGATCTTCAATCTTTTCTTCAATGTAATTCTGATCATTCATCTGATTTGCAAGTTCCTTCCTTCTTCTTAGGGATTGGGAAAGATGTTCTTTTGCTTCTTTGAGTTTAGCTATGGCCATTTCCAGATCTAGCTTTTCATTTTCAATCACCTTGTTCAGTTTGAATACCTCCATTGTCCTGGATCTTTGCTCAAGCTAGTTAAGCTTTGACTTGTGAACCAATGCTGCTCTGATACCAATTGTTGGAAATATTTAGGAATTAACCGAGTTACTGAGAGGGGAGGGGTGAATCAGTAACTCCAAATTTTCTTTCAATTATAGATGTGTTAACATGTAATTTACTTTAACCTTTGCATACAGAAAGCATGAAACTAAAAAACATTCACAATAATGACACATAGATTTGGTTACCCAGAAACCTTCCAAAAAGAAAGTAAAACTGGGGTGGGGATGAAACCCACAAAGCTTTAATACTGCAGAATAAAGTTGCCCGGTTAAGGCTTACAATTTGATCACTTCTGATGATCTGCCCTTTTAGGAGCAATAAGGATTGCTAAATCCACCCTGTTAAAGGATTTACAAAACATACAATGAAGTATGCACTCGGTAAAGAGATTTTACAAAAGACTGTTAAGTCTACCTGGTTAAAGGATTTAGTACTGATTCACCTGTTAGGATGAAACAGTAGATCTCTTGCTTTGCAACTGGATTGCTGATTGAGATTCACTGATGTACTGATCACCTTCTGTGATGAATTTGTCTTTGCTGTTCCTTATACTGCTGAAGCCCTTTGTAATTCGCTTATCTCTGCCTTTCTTTCTTTTTCACCTATATTCTTCTTACATTACTCTTGACATTTTTTTACAACATTGTTTATATACAAGTCTTAAACAATTAATTACAATTACAATTACAAAGTCGGCTTGACAAATAAACATAAGTGCTACTAAGTCAACCCAAGTATGGTTACACGGTTCCTGCAAACTAACTCGGTGACTTTCTGATACTCGGCGTCCACTGCATTACTCAGCATCGTCATGCACTCGGTAGAAGTGAAGGCACGGTTCATACTGACCACTCGGTAGGTTTTGAACTCTGTAAATACTGGTGACTTGGTAGACATGATGTTACTCGGTTTACACTGTCCTGCTCAGTTTGCACTGTCTACTCGGTTTGCACTGTCTGCTCGGTTTGCACTGTCTGTTCGGTTTGCACTATCTCCTCGGTTTGCACTGTCTGCTCGGTTTGCACTGTCTGTTCTATTTGCACTGTCTACTCGGTTTGCACTGTCTACTCAATTTGCACTGTCTGTTCGGTTTGCACTGTCTGCTCGGTTTGCACTGTCTGTTCGGTTTGCACTGTCTGCTCGGTTTGCACCCAGAATGCAAATAAGTGTTGTCACTAGTGGCAATTCTGCTTAATGCCAACATAGATCACATGTTAGATTAGAGATGGTGATGATGAAGAATGAGATGGTCTTGGAGATCATGTGAGCTATAGATGGTTTACTAAGGAACCTTGGAATAAAGGATGGTTATGAAGAAGCTGTTGAAGATTTTGAGGCTACTAGATCTAGTGGAGAAGATCGATTTGATCGGTTGGAGAGATCTATAGAAGACAAAGATGATCGAATGGAGAGGTCTATGACTTGGTTGAGTACGAGTCACAAGATGGAGGTTTCTAATTTCTTAGGTATATTGAAACTTGAGGAACTAATTGATTGGATTGGTAAGTTAGAAGACTAATTTGAGATAGAAGACATTGTAGATCCTCTCAGAGTGAGGTTAGTGTAGACTAAGTTGAAGGGACATGCTTCTTTGTGGTAGAAATAATTGTAGAGAGATAAAGAAGAAGGTGAGATTAAGATCACTCGGTGGAGGTTGATGGTGGAAAAAATGAAGGCTAAGCTCATTCCTTCTGACTATGAATTGGACTTATTCAAGAAGTTAAAAAACCTAAAGTAGAAGGAGATGACTTTGAAAGACTATACCGAGGAGTTTTACAAGTTGAATATTTGGTCTGAACCTAGAGAACTTTCTAAGGAAAAGGTAGCCAAGTATATTAATGGTCTGAGATTCAATATCCAGGATGAGATTGGCATGTTGAAGATTGATTCAGTTCAGGATGCTTATCAGTATGCCCTAAAAGTAGAAGATAAGATGAAGAGGAGACATCAAGGTTACTCCCAAGGGAAGGAGAAGCAAGAGTAGTTGGGAAAGGAAAAACTGATAGTTGAGGATGAACCAAAACCTATTGAATTGAAGATAAGGATAGGTAGTGGTGGATTCAAAGGTACTTGTTACAACTATGGAGAAGAAGGACATAGGTCATTTGAATGTCCCCATGTAGTCAAGAAGGTCGATAATAGAAGGAATGTTCTAGTGAATGAAAATTTACCAAATGAGCCTGAGGAGGAGAAATACTTGCTACTTCATGGAACATTTCTTAGTAAGAAGGTGACGGAACCTTGTCAGAGAAGAAATTTGTTCACAACCTGATGCAAGTTTGAAGGTAAGTGTTGTAATGTGATTATGGATAGTCTTAGTACTGATAACCTAGTTGTTGAGGATATGGTACAAAAACTTGTTTGAAGAGAGTGGGACATCCTTGTCCTTATCAGATCAGTTGGTTGCAAGATGAACATGTTTTAGAGGTAAGGGATCAGTGTGTTGTGTTGATTTTTAGATTGGGCAGTATACAGATCAAGTGTTGTGTGATATTGTGGACATGAGTACTTGTCACATGTTTCTTGATAGACATTGGTAGTATGATTATAATGTTGTACATGATTGTGTCAAGAATGTATTCACTATTGAGAAGTGTGGTAGGAAGTTTTCCCTGATTCCTTTGTAGGATACAAAACTTGGTAGAAGGAATTTGAGCTTCGATAGAAGAAGTGAGTTGAAGGATTCTCAAAGGGTTAGAGATCAGTAAGGAAAATATACCTATGGCATACTGGGGAAAGATGTGAGAAGGCAAGAAAAATAATTTTCAGTTGTAGGGAAGGAGTCATATAAGTGGAACAAAGTCAAGAGTGTACCAATTGAGGACTCAAAGGACATGTATATCAAGAACTAGTTTGGGATTTAAGTATTGAATCCTAAAAGATGCTCATTGAGCTTCTGAGAACATCTTTTTGCACCTAGGGTGTCTGATGTAGGAGCATCCTTGGGCAGTTGGCCATCCTGTATCAACCGAAAATATGTTAGAGTTGGGTTTTGGATTTCAATGTTTGAAGTGGCGATCTTGATTGGAGACCTGAGATTCTCAGTCATTTGGTGGTAGTTCTCAGTTGGAAGATGTGTTTCTTCATTAATGAACTTGATGATTAAGTGTGGATGTTACTCTACCAAATGAACTCAATGGATGAGTTTGTGCTTGGTAACTGCTTTGGGGTTCTTGGTGGAATGTTCCTATTTTGGCTCACTGACGAGCTCGGTCACTATTTTGGTGTCCTATCATCGAGTGGCATTAGTTTTATTTTGTATTGCTTGGTCGATGTTTTGACAACCTTGGTGGTCTAGCTCACCGATGGGTTTATTTTGATTGTTTTGGCTGATTGACATGTGGATTTAATTTGGGTCACATTCCTTGTGATATGGATCAACTGTTGGGATGTGTAAGGACCTAAATCTAGGTTGGTTCTTTCTCCTATGCGAATTTAAGGACTGTTGCAAGCTGACATGAAGGATAACTCATTTTGTCATGAGTTTCTTGGAGCTGACTATTGTTTTATGATTTATAATTTGTAATTCTGACTTGTGGCCATGCTAGATAAAAAAGAGGATATGGGTAGCATAGAGAGGTAGTGGGGATTAGCTAGCGAGGGAGTATTTGGATCTTGTGAGATCTTGTTGTATTTGCTGGTGTATTGGTTATAACCAAGAAGTCCTTACAACCTGACATGTTGCATGTAATTGGTATTTGATGTAATAAATAGTTGGATTTTGTTATATCTTGATGTTGTGTTTTACTTCTGTTGTGATTGTTTAACAAGTTGGGTGGATAGTATGTTTTCATACCCTCCAACCATAGGGTATTTCATCACTTTTCTTGACACCTATTTATTAAATCCAATCCTACACATGGAAAACCATCAACTTAAAAATTCTTATAGAATGAGAAAATGATGTTCATTTAAAATTTGCAAATACCTAAGATCATAATGATAATGCCTAATGAGCCAAATTCATTCAAAACATGGGATCAAAATCAATCTATATGCAAAGAAAAACAAAATGAAAATTTATGTGCTAAAAAATAGCACTATCATCATATGATCTAATAACACCAACAAGTAGAATGAATACCATCCAGAACCTTTGCATCACCTCCAATATGAAATCCAAACTCATCCTTAACCCTAATCAATAGGAACACTAAAATATCAAACTCAGACATAACAAAAGATAGCTTGTTGTACTCTGAATCATGAAAAACATGAGTTGTGATCACAATGATAAGGTAACATACAATAACCAACTTTGCAACCTCTAAAATATCACATCCAAGTCATACCAAACCAAATACACAACCACTATTCATAGGAACATTGTGAAATGAGTGACCAAAAACTCAATTACATCTTACTAAAGTTGTCAAACCAATCTCTGTGAACCTCTGTAAATGATCTTGATGCAGGGGCATTCTTAGGTCATTGACAAATCTACATGGTGGTGTGTTGTTTTGGTCCTGTGTTACTCAGTTGCAGCTTTAACCAGCGGTCTTAGTTATTGAAGGGAGCTCGATCGATGAAGGAACTCAATGAAACCTCTTGTGCTTGGTGGAACTGGTACTCGGCAGTGCCTGTGGTGCTCAGTCAATGTGCTTTCTCGGTGATGCCTGTGTTTCTCAGTGATGCTTGGCATGGTCAGTTATTTTACTGGTGCTCGGTTGTTTCTTTGGCACTTGGTAGTTCTGGTTTACCAATTGGAGTTCTTGGTGATTTGGTTGGCCAACTTGGTACATTTATTTTTGGTAGCTTTTGTTGTATTCTCCTAGGTAGATCTAGAGGCCGACATGGAGAATTAAATAATTGTAAGGCTATTTGAGAGCCGACTGTTGTTGCATTTAATATTTGTTTTTAGTAGAAGCTGACTTGGCTTAGGAGTTAACTGTTTCTTCTAGCTGACTTATGGTTGATGAAATGTATTTAAGGAGTGTTTGGGTAGTTGTTTAGGACATCTTTGGGGCATCAGAATAGGTTTGGAAGTAGATTTGATAGACTTGGATCTTGTGAGATCTTGAAGATCATATTTTTTATCTGATAATTGTAATAATAGAGCTAGTGGTTTGTTTTCTTGGAGACAAGGAGATTGCTTGGAGGCTTGCGAGCTCAAGTTTAGATCTGCCTTAGGGTTTCCATTAGTTGTTGATTTGTTTTAGAGATGGTCTAGCTCAGAGGTTGTAAAAATACTTTGATTGTATTTGGCCCTAACTTGGAAGGCCTTACAGCCATGCATGTTAATGAAAATCCTATCGAATCATTAAATTGTTGTGTTATTCCACTGTTGGTGTTAGGTTGCTTGTATGGACTATCCTTAATTGGATTCTCTAGACCTATGCTACGTCAGGTGGTATTAGAGCGAAGGTTGATCTTAAGAAAATTTGATCTAGCAAGTCAATCTTGTTGGGATAAAGTTGGCGAAGAGATTGTGTGCGATCTAAGTTGCAGACCCATGCTACTGAACTTGTGAAATCATGGCCTAGTTGTTCATGCAAGGTGGCAGGTTGATCTAACTTGCATATAACTTGGAGGTTGTCACAAGGTGGTCAGTGTAGGGTTTTGTTGCAGAGGGTTTCTTGTCTTTGAGGATTCCTCTGAGAAGATTGGACCCTAGGGTGATTGTGGATCTCTATGATACTATGGAATCTAGGATTACAGAGAACATGAAATCTAATTTTAGATCGGAGATTGAGTTGATGAAGAATGACATGATCACTGAGATCATGAGGGCTATGACTGGTGTACCTTAGAATCTTGGTACTAAGGATGGTTATGAGGAAGCTGCTAAAGACTTTGAAGCTATTGGATCTAGTGGTGATGATAGATCCAATCAGAGGGATAGATTTGGTGAAGACAAAACTAGTCAGTTATAGAGATCTAGATCTTGGTTAAGTACTAATTACTAAATGCAAGTTTCTAATTTCTTTGGTACTTTGAAACTTGAGAATTTGATTGATTGGATTGGTGAATTAGAAGAGTTCTTTGAACTTGAATAAATTGAAGATCCTCTTAGAGTGAGGTTGGCACATACTAAGTTGAAAGGACATGTTGCTCTTTGGTGGAAGAAATTACAAAGAGATAGAGAAGATGAAGGTGAAGTGAAGATCAATCGGTGGAGGTTGATGGTGACTAAATTGAAAGCTAAGTTCATACCTGCTGACTATGAGATTGACTTGTTTAAGAAGTTGCAGAATCTGAAGCAAAAAGATTTGATTATTGAAGACTATACAGAGGACTTCTAAAAACTTACTATTCGGTCTGGACATAGAGAAATTGGTAAGGAAAAGGTAGCTCAGTATGTGAATGGTTTGAGATTCAATATTCAGGATGAGATTGGTATGCTGAAGATTGATTCTATTGAGGATGCTTATCAGTATGCTTTGAAGGCAGAAGATAAGTTGAAAAGGAAAGAACATAGTAATCCCTAAAGGAAGGAAAAGATTGATCACTCGATGAAGGACAAACCAACTATAGAAGATGAACCGAAACCAGTGGAACCAAAGAAGAAGACATGTAGGATTATCTTTAAGGGTACTTGTTATAATTGTGGTGAAGAAGGACACCATTCTTTTGAGTGTACCCAGAAGAAGTTTGGTGATTGAAGGACTATTGTGGTAAATGAGAATATTCAGAATGAGCCTAAATTTGAGAAATTGACAGTTCAGAGAACATTGCTTGGTGCAAAGGTGGAACCTTGTCAGAGGAGTAACTTGTTCAGAACTTGGTGCAAGTCTGGAGGTAAACTTTGTGATGTTATTGTTGATAGTGGTAGTACTGATAACCTTGTTGCTAAGGACATGGTTTAGAAACTTGGTTTGAAGAGAATGAAGCATCCTTGTCCTTATAGGATTGGCTGGTTACAAGATACTCATGCTCTGGAAGTGACGGAACAATGCTTTGTTGATTTTCAGATTGGCCAGTATAAGGATCTAGTGTTGTGTGATATTATGGAGATGAATAGTTGTCATATATTTCTTGATAGACCTTGGAAATATGATTGTAGAGCTATGTATAATTGTGTGAAGAATGTGTTTACTATTGAGAAGGATAATAGGAAGTTTTCCCTGATGCCTTTGTTGGATACAAAACTTGGTAGGAGAAGCTTGAGTATTGGTAGCCGAGTTGAGTTGTCAGATCCTGAGAGGATGGATGATTAGTATGGAGAACATACCTATTTTTTATCAAGGAAATACTTGAAAAGATAGAGGAAGCAGAAGTGGAAGAGTGTGCAAAGTGAAGAGTTGAAGGACTTGTATGTGAAGAACCAGTTCAGGGTTTATGTTCTAAATCCCGAAAGATGTTCTTCCATCCTATGAGAACATCTTTTTGAACTTGGGGTGTTTGATGTAGGGGCATTCTTGGGTCATCAACAAATTTTCATGGTGGTGTGTTTTTTTTGTCCCGTGTTACTTGGTTGCAGCTTAAACTAACGATCTTAGTTATTGAAGGGAGCTCGGTCGCTTAAGGAACTTGATGAAACCTCTTGTGCTTGGTGGAATTGGTACTCAGTGGTGCATGGTTGACATGCTTTCTTGATGATGCTTGTGTTTCTCGGTGATGCTTGGTGTGGTCAGTTGTTTCACTGGTGCTCAGTTGTTTCTCTAGCACTAGGTAGTTCTAGTTTACCGACTAGAGTTCTTGGTGATTTGGTTGGCCGAATTGATGCATTTGTTATTGGTATCTTTTTTTTTATTATCCTAGGTAGATCTAGAGGCTAACATGGAGAATTAAATAATTGTAAGGCTATTTGAGAGCCAACTATTGTTGCATTTAATATTTGTTTGTAGTAGAAGCTGACTTGTCTTAGGAGTTAATTATTTCTTCCAGCCAACTTATGGTTGAGGAAATGTATTTAAGGAATGTTTGGGTAGTTTTTTAGGGCATCTTTGGGGCATCAGACTAGGTTTGGAAGTAGATCTGATAGACTTGGATCCTGCGAGATCTTGAAGATCATATTTGTTATCTGATAGTTGTAATAACAGAGCTAGTGGTTTGTTTGCTTGGAGACAAGGAGATTTCTTGGAGGCTTGCGAGCTCAAGTTTAGATTTGCCTTAGGGTTTCCATTAGTTGCTGATTTGTTTTAGTGATAGACTATCTAAGAGGTTGTAGAAATACTTTGATTGTATTTGGCCCTAACTTGAAAGGCCTTATAGCAGGACATGTTAATGAAAATCCTATTGAATCATTAAATTGTTGTGTTATTCCACTGTGGGTGTTAGGATTCTTGTTTGGACTATCCTTAATTGGATTCTCTAGACCCATGCCATGTTAGATCTATAGACATCTGAGAACAATACCTCACCATCACATCTCAAGATCTTCAGTATATCATCTGGACAACTAAAATCCACCTTACTGAATGTCTTAAACACACTCTCTAGGACAAAAACAAGTATGTTGACATCAATGAAAAGGAATTAATTTCAAAACACCCAAATCCAAAACTCTAACATGCTCAATAATATTTCAACAATATAGCTTCTCTGATCCATTAGCACCTCAAACTATTTAGCATCACTCTAGCCTCTACTACATCCATTCCTATCTTCAAAACATTAACCCATTCAAAATAGAATAATTATTTTATCTTCAATGAAATCATAATCGCCATAAAGATATGATGGTTCTTCTCTAGGCCTCATATCCTTGATAGCTTCTTCTCTAACTTATTCCAGCAACACAAAAGGTCTTCTTAAACACACACAATTTAACAGGAAGATGGCTCTGATACCACATTAGAAAAATAGAACATCAAATTAAAAAGAGAGAAACTAAACTTGTAGCTTGTTATTCATCATTGGAAATTACAAATATATAGAGTCATATGACTTCACCAAGATCTTATAATTATGCTAAAATATAAGACAAAAAACTAATACAATTGACACCAAGATAGATATCATTGACAATGAATTGGAACTTATTGACAACTAACTAAGAATAGTGGATATCTAACTCAAACACAATGGACACCTAATCCCATTTGATGACTTATTAAGTTATGTTGGATCATTAATTCCAACAAATGTATCTTGGACATTATATATATTCAACTCTTTGGTTTTGAACATTAGTGTGGTTAGACTGTATGAACAAAAAGTATCAAAGATTATATAATGTAATATGTATGCTTTTTAAATTGATTACTTTTTTGTGAGGAGTGACATGAATACGTGTTTTAGAGAGGAGTGAAGAGTTGGAGAAATCAAATTTGAAGATCATTGGCTGATTAACACAATGAATATCATACTAGAATTATGGTTAAAGAAGGGAGGTAATCTGAAATTAAAAATCTATTTAAAAGTATTATCTCAATACAATGCTATTTAACAATATTGTAACCTGACACGATTCAAATTTTACATATGCAATAAGAAATTTCTAATATGTTGTCTAAATTCCAAACAAGTTTGTTTTAGAATTTACATAACAAAGAAGTTTCCAAATTTTTTTTTGCAAATATATTATTCCTAATCTTATACGGATTGTAGAAGACATGTGATCATTTTTGGATTGAAATCAAGTAATTTTAATTATGTTCTCATTTATTTTGTTTGGATTCAATCTACAAAGAGGATATGCACATTTCAAATTGAAGTCATCGTGCAAATACATAATCAAAATTGTTTTATTGTGTCATAATTTCAATTTATTCATATTTGTAAAGGAAGTTACAAAAGTGTAATTATTTGTAATTCTTGTAAGTAATGAGTTGGTGCAGAGGTAGGTTGATTAGGAGAACAAATTGAGAAAGAGTTGGAGCTCTAGAATGAGGGTCTGGTGACTCCTAAGGGTTGGTGCCCTTAAAATTTGTAATTGAATTTCTTCGTAAGGCTAGATTAGGAAAATAGATCCTAGTAGTGATTATCACTGTAGTTTTTCCCATCTTGGTTTCTACACCATATCTTTATGCACTTTATTTCATTGTGTGTTGTTTCTTTTCATTCTTTAGTTTGGTTCTTTTCATTTCATCATTTAGTTCAAAATAAATTCATCAAAATATTTAATTTGATAATTTTTTAAAATTTATTTTCTATTGATTCACCCCCCCCCTCCGCAGTAAATTTATGATCTAGAATTGGTATCAAAGAAAGGTTCTTAGAAAATACCTTAATCGATCTAAGTAGATCTTGAAGTAAGAACACATGGCTTGTCCAGAGGGATCTTCATCTAATAAAGCACCTTTTTTTGATGACACCAATTATGCATTTTGGAGTATAAGAATGGAAAATTACTTGACTTCTCTAGGGTTTGATGTTTGGATTTCTGTTGAAAATGGTTATAGTATACCTAATCCTTTAATAACTAATCCTTCATATAAGAAATATTATGAGAATAATGCTAAAGCTAAAAAAATTATTTTTTGTGGACTATATAACATTGAGTTTATCAAAGTAATGCATTGTCAGGATATCAAGGAAATGTGGGACAAATTAATGAACATTATACGAAGAAGATGACAAAGTGAAGCAGACAAAGTTGCAAACTTACAAGGATAAGTTTGAGAATTTGAAGATGAAGGAAGATGAAAAAGTTGCAGACTATTTCCTTGGGGTTGATGAAATAGTAAGTGATGTCATGAGAGGTCTTGTTGAAAAGGTAAATGATTCTGTTAGAGTAGAAAAATCTTTGAGGTCTCTACATCCTATGTATAATACAAAATTTATACTGTAGAAGAAGTAATAAATCTTAGTAGAATTAGAATTGATGAATTACACAGTATTCTAATAACTTATGAAATGAGGATGGTTGGAAAAGAACATATAACTTAGAGAGAATCTACTTTCAAAGAAATTAAAAAGGAAATATAAGAAAGCTCTGAGATAGATAACAACATGGACAAAAAACTTGCAAAACTTGTAAGGAGATTCAAAAAGGGTTTTGGAAAGAATAAAGGAAAGATACCTTTCAAATAATTCAACTACAGAAAGATTAGGCACTTCATTTCTAGAAGTATCCCTATGCAAAAGATGATCAAGACAAGGAGGAAGACTTCGAAAAGAAGAATAAAGGTCAATCATCTCATAAACAATGATTTTTATTTTGAAGAAGAAAAGCTTATGAAAATTAAAGAAGGAAGTGCAAAATTAGAGGAAAGTGATGAATTTGATGGTGAGACCTATTATTCATGGAAATTGGTTCATCTAATCTAAGCAATAAAGATGATGTTGAAGAAGGAGACATAAGTCTTGAAGGAGAACTATTATGTGTTTTAGAAGAAATCAAAAGATTGAAGAAAGAGAATTTATCAACTTTGAAGGAAAGTGATGTTCTTGAAGAGCAACTTGAAGAAAGAATCCAAATGATCATAAATCTAAAAATTGAGATCAAAGAAGGTGAAAAAAAAATTGAGACACTTATCTTTGAACTTCTATTGAAATATGAAAATTGTGTAAAGTTAGGAAGTGTAGTAGTTAATTTGAGAAATTAAATTAGATAATTAAAGATAGTTTCTAAAAAACAAATCAAGTTTGAGAAGAGTTTAGATTTGATTGATAAGATGATAGCCAAACAAAGGTCAAATATTGGTAAATCTAATTTAGGCTTTGAAAAAGGTCAAAATTCTAATAATATTTTTAGTGAAAATGATATTATTGATGGGTTTGTTAAGGTTCAAAGGCAAAGATAATTTTAACAATGGCATTCTCCCACAAACAATGTTATAGTAAACAAGTTTTATTCATTTTATGGTTACTATAATTTGTGTAATTATTTTGGTCATAAGGCAATAGATTGTAGGGTTGTACCAAGAAGGAACATCAATTTTGTCAATCATAATTCCTTTGATTCCTTGAGGCATTTTGGTATAATCTATTTTTATTGCTAGAATGTTGGTCATATTGCAAGAAATTGTCCTTTGAGTTTTTCATAAATGAAAGGGGGGGAGGACAAGTTCTACAAGGAAAAAACAAAGAAAGTGTAGAAGAAGAAAGAAGGCAAGGATTGAAAAAATTTCATTATTTCTCAAACGAATCCTCATTTGAATAGACAAGACCCTTGGATAATTGGTAATGGACACTTGAATCACATGATAGGTCATAAGAGTAAGTCTACTACCTTTACTAAATGGTATAGTGGTGCAATAAAGTTTGGTGATAGATCTTTAGTGAAAATTATGGTAAAGGTACTTTGAGCATTAATGATACTTTGCAAGTACATAATGTTTGATATGTAGAGAAATTGAAGTATGATTTGCTAAGTGTTAGTCAACTATGTGATAATGGATGTTTTGTGAACCTTAGTGCTCACGAGTATGAAATCAAAGAGGTTGTTTCAAGAAAGATGATTGTTGAAGGGAGAAGAATACAAGGTAATGTACATGATTTGAGAGAAGTAAAAGGAAAACACTATGTGGGTGGTACCACAATAGTGTGTCCCACTTTTTGGCCAACTTTGAAATGAAGATCAACATTCTGAGAAAAACTTCACTTTCAAATACCTGTTGCCACAAAACTATTAGGAATTTGAAGATGATGTATACTAGAGTCTTTTAGAATTTTCTTTCTAGTTTCTAAATATATTTAAAAAAAATTAAAATTCATTTTTCCTTCTCCTTCAAAAAGTGGTTTGCATAAAAAAACTATGTTTTTAAGGAGTTACTGTCACTTGGATTAGCATACCATTTTTTTAAAATATGATAACGATGCAATTCTTTTGATATTATATTTTTAACTTCAATATATAAAGGATGAAATTGGTTTTATTCATTTTGGGTCAATATTTCATAGTTTATTAAGTTCTAAAGTGACAGTAACTGTAATTTAGACACAAGGTCACTTGGATTGCTCTAACTTGATCTCTGTATATCGAAATTCATTTTTTCTTTTTTTTATAGAAAGTTAACACAAATACTCTTTTCCTACATATTTTTTATAATTTACTATTTTTCTCGAAGTCTTGAAGAGATAGGTTGTTGAATGACCAAACAACCTATGTTTAGTTAAAGTAATATTTAAAAGTGATAATGAACTTAATATGTATTAAAATTATATTCATTAGAAAGCTTGTTTCGAATAGCATCATTTGACATCGTATGTTTGAAAAAACCATCTTGTTTGGTCCTTGTCCTAGGCCTCGAAAGACAATTTTTTTGTAGTTCACTTTTTTCTGAGGGAAAAATTTTAGTTTAGGGGTCTTTGCGTGAAGACACATGGGGGGCTTCATGCGAAGGGTCTTGACGCGAAGACCCCAAAGTGAAAATTTTGGCAAAGAAACACCCCACTGGAATTTTCCCCAAGGTACTTCGAGCAAAGTCAGTCGGCTAGTGATGATTTTTTTTGTAAAAAAAATTAGAATGGTATAAAACTAAAACATTTTGTTTTTATTTTATATCGATTTGCAATAAATGGATGCACTTTTTCTATTATTGATCAATTTTTACAAAGGTATTTTTTGGAAGAGGATTGCTATTTCTATTTTTTCAAAGGCATAATTTTGGAGAGGAGAAATATTAGATCAAAGTATTTTTTGAAGAAGAGAATTTTTATTGGCGATGTTGTGGAAGACATTTTTTGGAGAGAAGAAATGGGGAACAAGAAGGGAAGACAAAGTAAATCTGCTACAAAAAGGTCACTCAGTACTGAACAAAGAAATCGTGAAGCTGCATTGACATATTATCATAAAACTAAAGAAGGTGAAAGACAAGCTGAAGTAGGAGGGTCAAGTCAAGTTGAAGAATTGCACATTGAAGAAGGGTCAGGATCACTCCCTATGGAAGCTCAAGAAATTGATGTTGGAGAAGGGTCAAGATCACGTGCTCCTACTGGTATGGATGAACTTTTAAATTTAGCTCAAACTATAGAAACTTAGATCATTTACTTACAATGGATGTGGAGAATTTGAGATCACTTGCTAATGTTCAACTCTTAAGTCTTGCTAAGAAGATATCAATGAATATGATAGCAAGAGAAATATTGGCTAAATTTGATAATTTTGAAACACTTGAACAAGCCCAATTGCTTTCAATTGTACTTATAAACAAAAAGTTGGAAGGGGCATTAAAATTATTGGGTATAGACACAACATCAAAGAAGAGAAAAATTGTTGACATGCAAACTGATATGATTGAAAATATTAGGAAAGGTTTGAACCAGGTAGGGAAGCGATCTCAAACTAAAGATAAGACCATTATAAGAAAAGTTATGTTGACATCCATTGTAGGTAACACTATGCTCTGAAAAAGATAGATATCTTCAGTTTCATCTCAGTTTGGTTTTAATAGGAACACAATATCATGATATGTTAATAGGAGAATACTTTTGGATGATAGCACCTTGGAAGGCAATTGGGAAATCATGTGTAGAGCTTCTCATTCTGATAGGATTGATGAAGGAATCAAGAATTTGGTCACATTATTTTGGAATGATAATATACGTCCTTCATCAAATAGTAGAGATGTTATTAGACATAGAATTTCAGCTAATTAATATGAATATCATGCAAAACATTGGTTGGATACAACACAACATAAAATGTATGTGTTATTTTGTAGTTCAAATCCTAATATAAAGATTGGGAAAACATTGTTTGAAAGATTTAAGCCATATTATATCAAGACAAACAAAGTGTTTGAAACTTGTTGTTGTTGTTATCATATTGAATTTGATCTCCACTATCAGGTTTTTCAAAAGTTTGTAGAAGACACTTATGGTTTTGAAAATGCTCCTCCTACTAGACGAAGTGAGTTCATCTCATCCATTTCATGTGACAAAAGAGATGATGTAGCTAGATAAATAAATTGCATAAAAGGAATATGTCAAACATGTGCTGATTTGTCTCTTTTTCCTTTGAAAAATGAAATTATTGATGTAACAAAGATGGTAAATTGCAAGAGTTACACATATGTAAAGAATGAAACAAAATTTGGGAAAGAATCCAAAAGGTTAGAATATGTTGAAGAGGAGATAAATGTTAGAGTATTTATAAAAAAATTTAAAAAATTAATTCAACCCTACATTCATCATGATTTTTTTGCAAAGTGGCAAGCACAACAATTCCAAACATTGAGAGGCAATTTCCCACTTGGAACTATTGTATCAGTTGTTGATTTTGTAGAAAATTATTCTTTTGTTCATCAAAAGGAAATTCAATCAGAATACTATTTTTCAAAGAAAATTAATATTATGGTACATGTGTGTTATTGACACACACAATTAGATTTGGATGGTATTCAGAGCACATTTGAAGCACAGGTCATCAAGAAGGAATATCATTTTTATATAAGTGATGATAGAGAGCATGACATTCATTATGTAGAACATTGCTTCAAGATGTTTTTTGCAAATTTGAAAGAAAGAAGTATAAAAATTGATAAACATTATGTTTGGTCAGATGGATGTGTTGCACAATTCAAATCATTAAGACCATTTTATGCACTATGTAGATATCATCGTAATGAAAACATACCACATGTCTGGAGTTTCTTTGAGAGTGGACATGGAAAAGGTGAACATGATGGTGTTGGAGCTTGCATCAAATGTGCTATACGAAAGTATCAAATGAATTATAAGGGAGTTCATATAAAAAATGCACATGATGTGGTTGAATGGTGCAAGACACATTTCACACCAAATGAGAATGACATGTCATCAGGATTGACTCAAGTGGTGCCACATAGAAAATTTTGGGAGATAAAAGGTATGCACACATTTTTAAATTATTTGAAAGTGTTTAAAATTTTTATGTATTCTTTATTCAAATTATATTTATAGAATGTATTATATATGCATTTGTTTAGGTGTGGATAGAAAAATTATGCATGGTTGCAATAGGAGAGAAAAGACATGATCTTTGCATTCAGTTATGAGTACAAATTGTCACAATTAGACGTTGAACACTAGGGACTAGTCATGCTTTTGTTGTCACTGCATTGCTGACAATTATGAGGAATGCATAAATCAAGACCATAGATATGTAGGTGCATGGAATCTAGTGCCACTATTTGTTACTGATACATTTGATACAGATAAAGATGAAAACTTTGATGATGTCCCTTTGGTTTCTACTGATTATGATCATATCTCAGGATTGGTCAAAATTGGTAAGTATATATTTCACATTATATGGTCCATTGAGCTGCATGTATAGATAGATAGATAGATCTATAGATCAAACTAAGTAAATTTTAAGATCTCACACATGTATATATAAATTTACTCTGCAGGAGATGTCTTTGTAGTGATTGCTGAGCATGGAAATGTAGAAGGAGTTGGTTATTATTTACTACATTGTACTGCAGAGAGGATGAAGTTACTTGAACCTGAAGAAAGTGATGAAATGTTGTTCCCCATAGGTTTGTACATACTTTACATCAATAAATTGAACTCAATTTGTAAATTTTAATTTTCAACCTTTTAACAAATTTCAAATTTAGTTTGTTTAAATTTATATTGTAAAAATTTGTGACCTGCAGGTTTAGTTGTTTTAGAGGGAACATATTTCAAGAAAATCAAAGTAATTCAACATGGTATTCACTTTTTTGATTACCAACCAGACAATAAGGTTTTTCAATATAGTTACCTAGTAGTTGCCACATCCATTTATCTCCATACAGTTAAATCTCAACGTGGACGTTGTAAGTGGAGACTAGATAGTGAGGATCATGAGAGAATATTAAATGTTCTCCATGATAGGTCTGAACCACTTGAGTTGGTTTAAAAAGTATAATATGTATACCTATTTCATGTGTTAGGACCTACTTAATATTTCTGGATTAAATTGACTATACTTTGTTTATATATTTAAACATATGATGGACTATAATTTGTTGATATATGATGGACCTATTTGATGGTTCAATGGTTTTAATATATAGAATTTTATGTATGCTTTTATATATATATGCTTGTATACATGTATGGTTTTATATGTATACTTTAATTATTCAATGATTTTTATAGATTGCATATTAGTTAAAGATTTTATGTATGCTTTGATTATTCAATGGTTTTTATGATACTTATTGTCCATTAGTTACATGTATTAACTAGTTATTTTTAATGATATTAATTCTAGATCCCCTTAAGACCTCACCTTAAGATTTCTTATTAGTTAGAATAGTTATTGTCTATTAGTTACATGTATTAACTAGTTGTTTTTTATGATATTAATTCTAGATCCCCTTAAGACCTACACTTAAGATTTATTATTAGTTGAAGATCCCCTTAAGACACTAAAAAATAATGAAATTAGTTAGATTACTTATGACATGTGTTAGTTGTAGAATGAGTTAGAATAGTTATTGTCCATTAGTTACATGTATTAACTAGTTATTTTTTATGATATTAATTCTAGATCCCCTTAAGACCTCCCCTTTGTTAGGAATAAGGTGTCTCAACCTTGGATAATTCCTATTCTTATTATTTGTTTTGTAAATGTATTTTTTGCAAATAATGTAATTAAGTGTGAGTGTACATGTCTAGTTGGCATGTTGATGTGTCACTCCACTTGATGTGTCAGCATTTTGTGTGTAAGGAGATCATAACTAAAATGGTCATGATGGATTCCTATGATGTGTAAGAACTATTTAAAGAATGTGCTATGACAGGTGTAAGAGCATCTTATGACTTGGGCCTATTTGGGCGCCCAAGAAGAAGTGGTTGGCGTGTGTAAGAGAATATGCCAAAAATAGGTTGGTATGACAGATTCTCTTACACTTCTCTTGTGACCGTTATTTTTGGTGGATTCTATGACAAGCTGTCATAGTCTATTCTAGGGATGGACGCCTATTCTTGGGATTGCATGTAACAACTATGTACATGTGGCTTTGTGTATGGGTCTTGGTGGTTGTGCCTATTTTTGGGTCCAGAGGAGTCTATATATATGATGCTACTCCTATGGGAGAGATATAGCAGAAATTTAAGTCTTGTTGGCTTTGTCTCTCATTTCCTGAAAGAACTTGCATTGCAAGTGTATTGTAATCTTTGTGTTGAAGATAATACATTGTGCAGGTTTTGGAGTGCTGGGGTTTTTTACCGAAAGGTTTCCCCAGGGTATATCATTGTGTCATTCTCTATTTTTCTGTATGCATGGTATGTGGTTGCAATATCTTTGTTAAAGTAGTTAACGAATCTGAAATTGTAAGGATTTATAAGAATTTGCACAATACTCTCCTATAGAGATTAGCGTAGGAAGCTATTTCCACACCTGAGTTTCCTTACAAGTGGTATCAGAGCTTGGTCAACTTTTGATCCTAGTTGTTGGGTAGGGTTTTTTGAGCTGATCTCAAGTTTGAGTGGGAGTTTTTTGCAGAGCATTCTGAATCTTATTTGCAAATTGAGATGGCAAGTTCATCATATGGAAGAATGGAGGTGGAGAAATTTAATGGCACTAATTTCAAGTTGTGGAAACTCAAGATGGAAGACATGTTGGAAGATCGTGACCTATGGGAAGTGACTTCAAATGCTACAAGACTAGCAACTATAGCTCAAGAAGATTGGGATATCAAAGACCGTAAAGCTAAGGGTCTCATAAGACTCTGTTTAACCGATGCAGTCCTTCTGAATGTTCTAGATGAGAAAATCGCAAATAGTTTGTGGGAAAGACTTGCGGCCGTGTATCAGGCCAAATCTCTAGTGAACAAGTTATTCTTGAGGAAGAAGTTGTACTCTCTATGAATGGAGGAAGGTGGATCCTTAATGGATCATTTAAATGCATTTAATCTGCTGGCTGCACAATTGACATCAGCTGGTGTCAAGTTAGAGGAGAAGGATCATTGCTACACACTTTTGTGTTCTTTACTAGATTCACGGGACCATCTTGTGATGGCTCTCGGAAGCACTTTAGTCACCTTCAAAATGGATGATGTGGTATCTTCGCTGCTATCAGAGGAGATGCAAAGAAAGGCTTGCGTTTTGAAAAAAGAAGCCCTTGCTATTCGTGGGAGATCCACTGAAAGAGGGAAGAAAAATGACAATAAGTCTGACAATAAGGGTAGATCCAAATCCCATGGGAAGTCAAAGACTTCCAATAAGTCCAAGGCAAAATGTTGGAACTGTGATAAATCTAGGCACTTCTATAAAGACTGCAAAGAGCCGAAGAAGAAGAAGAAAGGTTCAGATTCAGCTTCAGAAAGATCTCAAGAAGATGGCAATGCATTCATCATAGCTTTGGCAGCCCATGCATCTAATGATGTGTGGTTGGTTGACTCAGGTGCATCTTTTCACATGACCTCTCATCGAAACTGGTTCTCAAAATATGAAGAGTTCAATGGTGGAAAGGTGTACTTGGGTGATGATTCTCACCTAAAGATAGTTGGACGCGGAAGGGTCACTATCAAATTTCCTGATGGATGAGCAAAGGGAATCAATAGAGTTATGCACATGCTAGGTTTGGCACAAAACCTATTATCTATAAGTATGTTGAATGATGTAGGTGTGCAAGTTGTTTTTTCGAAAGAAGGATGCAAGATGATGAGAGGATCGATAGTGCTTGCAAGGGGTACTAGGAGAGGTACCTTATTTCAGCTAGATGCATGTATTCCTCTATGTAATAGTTCTTCATCCTCACCATCTGAACAAGTAGTGAAGAAGTCTGTGGCTATTGGTTTTGATGGTAGTGCAAATACTTTGGAAGGTAAGCTTCTTGCAAAAAAGACAATGTTGTGGCATATGAGATTTGGCCACATTGGTGAAAAGGGTCTCAAAACCCTGAAAAATAAAAATCTCGTTGAGGGGTTAAATGATTGCAATCTTGAGTTTGACTTTTGTGAACACTATGTCTATGGTAAACAAAATCATGTTCAGTTTTACTCTAGTTCTCACAAATCTTCTGATGTTTTGGATCTTATTCATTCTGATGTATTTGGTCCTCTAAAAGTTCCTTCAATCTCCAAGTCTGTATTTTTTGTATCTTTCATAGATGATTATATTAGAAGGATGTGGATTTATTTCCTTAAAAGTAAGACACAAGTCTTTAGTCAGTTCAAGGAATTTAAAGCTCTTGTAGAGAATTAGACTAGTAAGAAGATTAAGTGTGTGAGAAATGACAATGGTGGTGAGTTTTTCTCAGCAGAGTTTGAACATTTCTGTAAAGAACAAGGTATCAAGAGGCATAAGACAACTCCTTATACCCCACAAAAAATGGAGTTGCAGAGAGAATGAATAGGACACTGATGGAGAAGGCTAGGAGTATGCTTAGTGGAGCTGGTTTATAACAAAGGTTTTGGGCCGAAGCTGTGGTCATTGCTTGCTATTTGGTTAATAGATCTCCTACATCAGCCCTTGTTGATGAAAAAGAAAAGGAAAAAGATGTTGTTTAGTTGCCTCCTACCCCTGAGAAGACTGAACAGAGAGACCATGTTGGGTCTAATGATGAGGAGAGCTCTAGCAGCTCTGATAGTTCAGAAGAAGAGGAAGAACAACCTCAACCTCAACCCTTGAGGAGATCCATGAGAGAAAGAAAGCAACCAGAAAGGTTTGGTTATTCTATGTTAGATTCCAGTTGTGCCTTTGCTTTGATTACTAACACTGATGAGCCTAGATCTGTGAAAGAGGCTTTGGGCATGGAAGATGCAGGTTCCTGGATTGAGGCTATGGATGATGAGATGGCTTCATTGGAGAAAAAAAAAACTTGGGACCTTGTACCTTTGCCTAAAGGGAGAAAATCTGTTGGCTGTAAATGGGTGTTCAAGAAGAAATTCTATGCAGATGGCAGTGTTGAAAGGTATAAAGCTAGATTGGTTGCAAAGGGGTATTCACAGGTAGAGGGAATAGATTATGGTGAAATATTCTCTCCTATTGCAAAGTTGACATCCATTAGATTTCTGTTATCTCTTGCTACATCATATGATTTAGAGATAGAATAGATTGATGTGAAGACATCTTTCCTTCATGGTGATTTGGAGGAAGAGATTTATATGTCACATCCTGAGCACTACATTGTTAAAGGTAAATAATCCTTAGTTTGCAGATTAAAGAAATCTCTATATGGTTTGAAGCAATCTCCTAGGATGTGGTACCTTAAATTTGATGCCTTTGTGTTGTCAATTGGATTTGTAAGATCAAAATCAGATCATTGTGTTTATTTCAGAGTTGAAAATGATCACCTTCTTATTGTTGCATTATATGTTGATGATATGTTGCTGTTTGGGAAGGATAAGGGTATGATTTCTGATTTTAAATCTCAGTTGTCAGCACAGTTTGAGATGAAAGATCTTGGGGCAGCTAGGTACATCTTGGGTATGGAAATCAGTAGAGACAGGTCTAACAGAAAACTTTGGTTGATTCAGAGTAAGTATGTGAAGTCTGTGTTGGATAGGTTTAGCATAGAAAATTATAGACCAATATGTGTTCCTATTTCTATGGGAACAAAGTTATCTATAGATGATTGTCCAAAATCTCCTAGTGAGGTGGAGGACATGAGTAGAGTACCTTATGCTAGTGCAGTTGGCAGTCTTATGTATGCTATGGTCTGTACTAGACCAGACATTACCCAAGTAGTGGGAGTCCTGAGTCAGTTTATGGCTAATCCTGGACGGGTACATTGGGATGCAGTTAAGTGAGTATTCAGATATTTGAGAGGTACATCAGATTACTCCATATGTTATCATGGTAACTCTTCTGGATCTCCGCATTCAGTTTGTATTCATGGGTTTGTGGATTCATATTGGGCAGGTGATATTGACAGCAGGAGATCCACTAGTGCTTATGTGTTCACTATGTTTGGTGGTGCCATTAGTTGGATGAGTAAGCGACAACCTGTGGTTGCTTTGTCCACTACAGAAGCTGAGTACATGGCTACTACTCATGCTTGTAAAGAAGCCATTTGGCTTAGAAGATTGTGTTATGATGTTGGTGTTAATGAAAAACAAATTACTATTTGGTGTGACAGTCAGAGCGCTATTTGCCTTGCAAAGAATCCAACTTTTCATGCCAGAACGAAGCACATTGATGTGCAGTTTCACTTTGTGAGAGATATGGTGGAAGATGGAAAGGTAAATTTGGAGAAGGTAGATACTATGAAGAATGTTGCAGATGCATTAATGAAACCAGTGGGCACTGAGAAGTTCAGATGGTGTTTGGAGTCTATGGGCCTTTTGGCCTATAACGGTTAAAGTTCCTGTTATGTTCCTGTTGCTCTTACAAGGTGTTCGACAAGTGGGAGAATGTTAGGAATAAGGTGTCTCAACCTTGGATAATTCCTATTCTTATTATTTATTTTGTAAATTTATTTTTTGCAAATAATTTAATTAAGCGTGAGTGTACATGTCTAGTTGGCATGTTGATGTGTCACTCCACTTGATGTGTCAGCATCTTGTGCGTAAGGAGATCATGACTGAAACGGTCATGATGGATTCTTATGATGCGTAAGAACTATTTAAGGAATGTTCTATGACAGGTGTAAGAGCATCTTATGACTTGGGCCTATTTGGGTGCCCAAGAAGAAGTGGTTGGTGTGTGTAAGAGAATATGTCAAAAATAGGTTGGTATGACAGATTCTCTTACACTTCTCTTGTGACTGTTATTTTTGGTGGATTCTATGACAAGCTATCATAGTCTATTCTAGGGATGGACACCTATTCTTGGGATTGCATGTAACAACTGTGTACATGTGGCTTTGTGCATGGGTCTTGGTGGTTGTACCTATTTTTGGGTCCAAAGGAGTCTATATATATGATGCTGCTCCTATGGGAGAGATATAACAGAAATTTAAGTCTTGTTGGCTTTGTCTCTCATTTCCTAAAAGAACTTGCATTGCAAGTGTATTGTAATCTTTGTGTTGAAGATAATACATTGTGTAGGTTTTGGAGTGCTGGGGTTTTTTATCGAAAGGTTTCCCTAGGGTATATCATTGTGTCATTCTCTATTTTTCTGTATGCATGGTATGTGGTTGCAATATCTTTGTTAAAGTAGTTAACGAATCTAAAATTGTAAAGATTTATAAGAATTTGCACAATACTCTCCTATAGAGATTAGTGTAGGAAGCTGTTTCCGCACTTGAGTTTCCTTACACCCTTAAGATTTCTTATTAGTTAGAATAGTTATTGTCCATTAGTTACATGTATTAACTAGTTATTTTTTATGATATTAATTCTAGATCCCCTTAAGACCTCCCCTTAATATTGCTTATTAATTAAAAATCCCCTTAAGACACTAAAAAATGATGAAATTAGTTAGATTAATTATGACATGTGTTAGTTGTAGAATGAGTTAGAATAGTTATTGTTCATTAGTTACATGTATTAACTAGTTATTTTTTATGATATCAATTCTAGATCCCCTTAAGACCTCCCCTTAAGATTGCTTATTATTAAGAATAGTTATTGTCCATTAGTTACATGTATTAACTAGTTATTTTTTATGATATTAATTCTAGATCCCCTTAAGACCTCCCCTTAAGATTGCTTATTAGTTAAATATCCTCTTAAGACACTAAAAAATGATGAAATTAGTTAGATTACTTATGACATGTGTTAGTTGTAGAATGAGTTAGAATAGTTATTGTCCATTAGTTACATGTATCAACTAGTTATTTTTTATGATATTAATTTTAGATCCCCTTAAGACCTCCCCTTAAGATTTCTTATTAGTTAAAGATCCCCTTAAGATACTAAAAAATGATGAAATTAGTTAGATTACTTATGACATGTGTTAGTTGTAGGATGAGTTAGAATAGTTATTATCCATTAGTTACATGTATTAACTAGTTATTTTTTATGATATCAATTCTAGATCCCCTTAAGACCTCCCCTTAAGATTGCTTATTATTTAGAATAGTTATTGTCCATTAGTTACATGTATTAACTAGTTATTTTTTATGATATTAATTCTAGATCCCCTAATCATCTAATCAAACCATCTAATCAAATCATATTATCATCTAATCAAATCATATCATCTAATCAAATGAAACCATCTAATATAATCAAATGAATTCATCTAATCAAATCATATCATCTAATCAAATGAAACCATCTAATCAAATCATATTATCATCTAATCAAATCATATCATCTAATCAAATGAAACCATCTAATATAATCAAATGAAACCATCTAATCAAATCATATTATCATTTAATCAAATGAAACCATCTAATCTAATCAAATGAAACCATCTAATCAAATCATATTATCATCTAATCAAATCATATCATCTAATCAAATGAAATTATCTAATCAAATCATATCATCTAATCAAATAAAACCATCATAAATCTATATAATGTCAAATCATAAATCATCTATGTCTAGAGGTCTGTATAGCATATAAATATATGTCTCAAATCATAAACTAAAAATATAAAACATATAATAATGATATATATAATGAGTCTAAAATCAAAGATTTGTGCAACATGTCCTAAACTAGGAAGTCATCTAGGCACATGCAAATAGAGCGACCCTCTGACCGACTGCCACAAGCATCTTCTAGTTGTGAGGTAACAATTGATCCCTATGAATATAAATGCATGTATATAATAATAATGTAAAATACTTAAAATATTATAAATGCATATTTAAACTTACATATTTTTAAAACTTACCTGACCACTACTAGGTGTCACATTTGCTGAATCTCTCCTATGAAGAGCATCCTCTGGCTGTGAAATAGTAATTAACCCCTGCAAATTTAGTACAACAGTTGGTTATATACATGTGCATAGTATATATTATGTAAAGTACTTTTAAAATATATAAATACGTGTGTACAAGTGTACACATGCATGCTTAAACCTACATATATCTAAAACTTACCTGACCACTAGTAGGTATCACATCTACTGGATCTCTCATATGAAGATTCTCTGAGCCCACACTTGAGGTAACATGCTTTGCTAATTGTGCTTGTAAAATATTATACATTGAACAAACATCAATACATACATCTACAATTAATTGTTCACTAAAAATCCTAAGAAAGGAGAAAAGAAAACTTTATATACTTGGGTCTCAGGAGTAGGAGGATCATAAACTGAAACTGCATCACCCACACCACCTTTAGTCTTGAACCTCTCTAGTAATAAAGAGTGTAGGGGTGACACTAGCTAGGAGGGGAGTGATGTAGAGCCTGAACCATCAGGATGCAATAACATATCCATAAATGATCCAACATCAGTGCCACCATCCACCTAACCCAACTCGTGCAACTGCTCATCAAATATGTCTAGGCCCTCAGTGGTGATGTGTACATCTCCAACCTGTATACCTAGCTTTGTAGCTCTACATTGATCTATGGGTGCAGAGCACTCTGCACTATGCTATGCCTAACTAGATGGTGTGTCATGTGTCAGTGGAACTATAGGACCTTGTGCAAGTCTGATGACATCTCTGACTGAATGTACTGGGATCCTCTGCATGTCAGCAATATAAGAAAAAGACTACATGAGATCCTCCAAAAAGTAAAGGGCCACATCTAAATGACTATGATGACTTGAAAGTGCTTGTATCTCTCTAGGTGTAGGAAGACCTGCAACTCTATATGTCTCATCATTGACACCTACAGTAGTACTAGATGAAGCCTCAGAAGATGATCTGGCTCTAGTCGGTCTAGTCAAAATGTATCTTCTCATTGAAATTGAAGTGATGGAGGTGGCTACAGAAGCAATATGCCCTATCCTATCCACTACTCCCCTCTGAGAAGCAATAGCTATATGCAATAACAACCATCTTCAGTGCCACTACTAGAGTCCTATGCCCAACCAACTATCTATGAGAATGTACAACTTGATCAAGCCTATGATATTGATCATGGTCTGCAATCCTACCGCTCCCCTGACCGTAATATGCAGGAAGATCTAAATAGTTGACCCTAAGTCCCAAACAGAACTCAGCGTACAACTGCTGTGCAAAATATAAAGGAATCTGGTCATTATTAGGATAAAAATGATGTGTTTCAAGAAACTAAGGGTATATCATGCATGTGATCTGAGGAATCATACATCGTATGACCTGATATGCCCTCAGCTTGGGCTTTCCCTCATAAAATGGGAAAACCTATCGTTTGATGATTTCCTTGGGGACACGGCTCTGAACCGTCTCCAAGGAAACATCACCTGAGACCTTGGCTCTCAACTCTTGAAAAATAGTATCAACTACCTGAGGCGTGAAGGAGGAGTGGGATCTCAATCTAGCAGTCATCTCCTCCAAACTGGTCAATACACTGACACAAGTATCTTTATATATGCTATTTGCTAAAGATGTACAGATGGACTCTCTAAGTCGAGCCATCTCTATGTCAGTAATATGAAAAATGGTCTGTATATTAGTGTAATACCCCAAAAATGGGCTATAGGTTCATTAATCTCCTATATCGATGCATCGAATGAAATCAACATCAAAGTCCTAACCTAAGGCACATTGACACATTATCAAATCTTAATTGATCATCCTAAATTCTGCATCAAGGAATATTCCTTATTCCTATTTATCTTAATTATCTTTAATTTAATGATTATTTGGCGATAAATCCTATTTATCCTAAAGTTTGATTAATTAAATATTCTGAGTATTTAATTAATTAGATTTAATACTACCACTTAATTATTTAATTAGATTTAATTCTATTTATTCCTAAATTGTATTATTTAAATTTTGACAATAAATCAAATATCCTATGACTAATTGATTAAATTCTTATTTAATTAATTAAAGTCAATTGTCAAATTTAATAATATAGTTTTTGAATAAAATTTTGATTTAATAATTGATTAACCCATAAATCAATTGTTTTATTTTTTAAAATCAGTTAAGTTGAGAATAAATCACTTTATTTATTAAATTAATTCATAATTAATTATGCACATCCAAAAAGCAGTTGAACTTTAAATCATAAAATTAATTCAAGTTGTTTTAAAAATAAACTCAACTCTCTTTTGAGTTGAAAGCTGCTCTCAACTTCTGATTTAAATCAAAAAGTTGATTTGCATGATTTTGTGAGTTAATCTATCTCTAAATTCTTGATAACTCAAAAATCAACCTGAGTTTATCAAGAGTGATTTATGGCTTTTTCCATGCACCTCCAAAGTCTTGGATTTCTATAAATTAAGGCCTCAGCTCTTCATTTTGGATCCATCCATGAATTGCATCCTCACGCTGGCGAATTGGTGATCGAAGAATCAATCTTTGCGAATCAAAGCTGTTGTGAGATTTTCATTATTTTTGAGCATTCATATCATTTAGCATATCATTATTTAGATTAATTGCATGTCATATCAGTTTCTCATATAGAATAGATTCATATCAGTTTGTTTCATCTTATTGCATAGAAAATCCAAAAATATAGATTAATTTGCATTCATCTCATATCTAGATTCTGCATTCAAATCCTTCATTTAGGTGTTGTCAAGGTCACTGATCTTGGTCCAATCTGAGAATATTATACTCTCACCTACTATAAGGCAGTAAATCATCTGGTTAGATTAGTTTCCATTTCACTACATGATTTTGATTTCTACTAACCTCTAATGTTTTACTGAAGTGTTGTGTCTACAACTAGGTACAAAATTCACACACACATTTTTAGTACCCACTATGGGGCCTTGAAATGGGTTTCCATTCAATTTCTATCAATTTCTATCATCTTCTTGTCATTTTCTATTCTAAGCTACGATTTTTAATTTCTGTCAGTACAATTTTTGTATGAGTTTTGTCAGAAACTCATACCGGGAAGGACCCACTATCATACAATAGTTGATTTCATCAAGGATCATACCATAAAAAACACAGTGTCATTTTGAAGCTCGATTGTCGTATGATCTTCTACCCATTGTCGTACGAGTTTTTGGACTATCATCTAGGAGGTGACCCATTGTTTTACAAGTTTCAGTGCTAGGTTTCAATTGTCATTTCACTTTTTCAGCCATTTTTCCAGCTTTGATTTCCAGATTTGGATTGACAGCTACCATTAACAATTGAAATTTGTTGTTTCTGATTGATTTTTGCTGATTCTGATTGGAAAAAGTGTGAGAATTGCTAAAAATAGGTAAAAATATACTAAGCACATTGCAAGGAATTTAGGTAATCTTCTTAGTTGATAAAATTTTGATTCGGACTAAAATGAACATCTCACGTGTCTAGCTTGTGTGACCTTTTATTGCTTTCATATCATAGATTTCATTTTGGGCTATAAAAATGAACATAGATTTTCTTTTCAGCATCTTTGTTACACATAGTAAATAGGCCCTATGAACACTATTTGTGGTTCTTGAGAGAGTGGGTTTCCAGTGAAACTCTTCTCAACAAAGGAACCCTTGTAGGTAGGGAGGTTACTGAGAGTGTCTCACGTTCTACTAGATTTGTGCATCTTCAGCTTCTGATTGATACATTCTCTCTCTAGAGAGGTTGATAGATCATAAGTGGTTGACATCATAGATCTTTGTGAGATAATCTTGGTCTTAGCGTGTCAGATTAATCTATCTTCTTTGTTTGGGTTAAAAGTGAAAAGGCTAGAGGACTATGCTCTACTCCCTTTTTGGGTAGTATCAGAAACTCAGATTCTTGAATCTAGAACCAGTCTCCATGTGGTATCTTTTGTGAGTCACCTTTAGAGAGGGTTAACCATAGTGGACATTACCTTAATTGGATAAACCACATTGATAGAACCTTAAGTGGTAATAGCCATTTTCACCATGGTAGCTGAAGCCGCTATATAAATGTCCTTGTGGAGGAAATCTTCACAGGTGTGGTCTCTTGTTGGGCTGTCAGATCTCCCTAGCAGCTCCTAATTGATTAATTTCTCAGATTGTGTCAAAATCATGGTGCACCTAGATTGGAGTTCACCCTCTTGAGATCACAAAAGTTGTAGAGTCAGACCATTACTACAAACCCTAGTGAGGCCAAATTTTCATTTTCTAGGAATATGTGCGTTATTGCAAAACTTTTTGGAACATACATTGTTAGCACTCCTAGGGATTAGCAGATTTAGTCACTTGGTTGTTCATGCATAGGGTTGCTTTGTCCCTTATTCATTATTTTCAGATGTGCTTGAAATCACTTGCTTGCTATTTTGCGTGCTTGTTTATCTATCTGGTTACTAAGAATGAATCAATCCGGTACAATCTTCAAATCTAGATAGATAATTTTGTGAACAATTTGAAACTAAAAACTTGAAAATTGCAAAATCTGATGTCAAACACCTTTCTGGAGTCAAAAATCATCTTGTAAAGTCAAAAAGTCATACAACTTTTGGCTATTGTCATTTCATGACCCCCTAATTGTCATATGGTAGCTGGTATATTGTCGTACAAGTTTTGCTGCCAGTCAATTCAAAAAAATCAAAAATCCTGCTATCAACTATCGTGTGAGTTTTGCAATAGTCATATGAGTTTGTTAATTATCATTTCATACCATACCCATTGTTGTATGAGCCTATAGAAAGTCGTTTGAGAAAAGTTCTAAAACATTGTTAGAAAGTGTTAAAAACTATCAGAGACCCAGCTTTTATAGCCTATTTCTAGAGTCTGTTAAGAAAATCACTGTGTCAGGAATAGAGAAAAAACTAGAATGAATCCAATCATTTTCTTAAAGTGGCCTCTTGATTCTGATTCAACCTTCTGTTTAATTGATTTGAGTCTTTTTCATCTTGTGTCAAAACCTTGTCATAACTATCAATCTTCAATCCATCTTCAAAACGGCTAAGTGTTGTGAACTCGTGTCCGCTATCTTTTGGGCATCTACCCATACATCTAGGACATAGCATCCTTCATTTACATCCAATCTTATCCTCAATTTGACAAGGTTGTGTCATTTGATCTTCTTGAATCAGATCTTTCTTCAATTGTCTTCATCGTATTCTTTTGCTTCACCCAAGGTTAATGGTGGAAACTAGAGCTTCCTCTCACAAGAAATCAGGGAAAAAATCTCATACCTTACCTTTAACTCATATCCAGGGTCCAACTCTTGAACAAATCTATAATTCTAGTCTTTACGAAGACGACGGTCTTGGCAACTTTCGATTAAAAACTAGTTACATACCCCCTCCATCAACTCACAGAGGTAATCAAAAAACTCCTCCTCGGTCAATCCTAGGGAGCCCTAAAACTCCTAACATGTCTCAAGTAGGGACAAACCATGGCTCTCAAAGAGCTTAGTCTCAACATGGTATGGATCAAGAACCTACACCTTCTGAAATTGCTCAATATCAAAACATTGATAACTTCAAAAGAATGATGAAACATTTCTTGAAAGAAGATAGAGAAACATACTTTCTAGAGTTAGCTCATTAAGGAGCTAAACTTCCTCCTAATTTTAATGTGGAAGATATCATTACACATGAGGAAGAAACTCCTATTTCAGCTATGATGAAACAAATGCATGCCATGCAAGTAAAACTTAACAAAATGGAAAAAGAAAAAGAACCTAAGGAGTTCTCCATGGAGGCCCTATGTCCTTTTCAATTTGATAAAGACTTGTATATGCCACCATTCCCTAAGAGGGTGGAAATGCTGAAATATGATAAGTATGATGGAAAATCTGATCCTCAAGATCATGTCAAAGAATTATGTACTCAATCTATGGAGTTCATGCACAAACCAACCTATCTGATGCATCTTTTCCCTCGATCTCTGGGAGAGGCAGCTATTCATTGGTTCTCTAGGATGCCTCCTACAATGAAAACCTTTGAGGAGTTGATCAAATTGTTCTATCAGCAATACTCCTACAAAATCCAACATCTAGTCACCATGATTGATATTTGCAATCTCAAACAATATCTGGGAGAACCATTCCTGACATTTCTCAAAAGATGGAGAAAGAAATTCTCTCTATATGCTAGGCCTATTCCAGAAACTGAGAAGCTGGAAATCTTCATCAACAATCTTGTTCCAGAAATCAACTACCCTTTACAAATGCAAAATCATACATCTTTTGACAAGATGGTAGATAATGTAATCAAAATTGAAAAAGTACTTGTGAAAAAAGGAGATGTCACACTTCAAAAGGACAAGTATGAATCTAGTTCTAAGGATAAGAACAAAAATTGGAACAAGAATAAGGGCATCATCATAGATGGTGTTGTTGATAATCTCCATGCCCCATATAAGGCACCTACTTTCAATCTAACCATTGGTACCCAAGCCATCAAAGCTTCAAAACAAAAGGTGTTTGAATCATCTCAAAAGAAGCCAAAATACAAATCTTGGTCTGCTTGTAATAAATGAAAGTTCACTCCTCTTGGAGAATCTTTGGAATTAGCTATGAGAACTTTGATAGCTAATAACATCATCTCTTTACCTAAGATCTGACAATCTAATCCTGACCCTAAGCTGAAATGGTGGAGAGAGAATAAATTTTGTGATTTCCATCGAGGTAAAGGTCACAAAACTAATAATTGCTTGCGCTTGAAGCATACCATTCAAGACAAGATTGATAGTGGAGAAATCATGATTGATAATCCTAAAAGAAATAATGATCACACATCGTTCACTAAACCATTTCCAAAGCATAGCCAAGGAGATTCATCCTCTTAGCCTAATGTGGGTGCTAAGGTCAATTATGCCTATCCTGGAAATAATACTGTTATCAATATGGTTGAACCAAGCCTATCTGAGCGTTGTAATGTCATCACAATTGTAAGAAGAGATAGAGAAAATCAATTAGCTAATGCAGTTACTTGATCACAAGCTCAGACACACCTACAAGGACAAATCTTAGATCAATCAAATGTCCCTAAGGTGCCTTTCAATTTGTCTTCCGCTTCTAAATAGAGGGCAACATCTAAATTTTCAAATCCTAAGGACACAAGGCCTACTTCATACAATATTGTCCAACAAATCTAGCACACAAATGCCAAAATCTCCATATTTGAGTTGCTTCAGATATCTCTAGCTCATAGAGCCATTCTAGACAAAGCTCTACTCGGATCCAATGTTCCTGATAACCTTGATTTAGATAGATTCTAGGCTATGGTTGGTCATCTTACGTCTCCATAGTATATCTCCTTTTTAGAGGATGATGATAACTCCTTGAGTCATCTGCATAACCAGCCCTTGCATATTGAAGCCTTGATCCAAAACTGTCACGTCAAATGTGTGTTGATAGATGGGGGTGCTGGTCTAAATATTTGTTCTTATAGCTTGATCACACAATTGGGATTTTCAAAAATAGCCATTGATCCTAGAAAGAAAATAACTATCAAAGCATATGATGAAGAAGAAAGATCCTCCAAGGGAACAATTATCTTGCCTATCAGAACAGGTCCTGTCATCAGAGATACTATATGTCAAGTTCTTGATATACCTTTGGCTTACGACATCCTTCTAGGGAGACCTCGAATACATGAAATGAAAGCTATTCCTTCTACATACCATCAGTGCTTGAAATTTCCTTGTGACGAAGTAGAGGTAACCATTCCTGCCAATGTGTCAACAACTTGCAATACCTTGAAAGAAAATGTGGATAAACTTGTTCCTAATAACAGAGAATCTTCCATTAAGCAAACAGATGTAGCATCCACATCTAAGATGGAAGATATTGCAAAAGAGGTCAACATCAAAGAAAATGGTATGGGAGAATATACTATAGAGCTAGTCTTGTCTTTGACATCTCTCCCTATCTCACCTAAGTCTTATGGGAAAGCTCTAAAATAGTTCAAACCAGAATCTAAGGAACCTCTTGAGGCATATAAAGGAAAATTTGTTGTAGAGAAAGTACCTAAGCAGGAATTTGAGGAAGATGACATTGTGCTTGCATGGATCTACAAAGATGAACCTGAATCCCAAGTTGTTCCACCTAGTGACTCTAAAGTATTGAAGGTCCCTTCTAAGTCATATGGCCTAGGGGATAAAATGATTGCTAAGATGGGATATAAAGGAAAAGGACCTCTAGGACTATAGGGTAAAGGTATTCTGTCACCTCTTGAACATCATGGTCGAGCCAACAAGAATACAACAGGTCTAGGATACATGAAGAAGCCTTTCTATCTTAGCAAGAACTCCCCACATGTTCTAGAACAAATTGAGCCTTCCATAGAAAATCAACTAAAGGGAGAAATAACTGAACAATCTGATAGTGATGATTCAGACACCACTGATGAGCTCATTCCTTATGAGCATTTTCCTAAAGAAATAAAAGACCTCCTTGATGCTAAAGATGATCCAATAAAAAGAATTAATGTAGTATAAACACAAGAACCTACTATAAAGTAAGAGATAGTTGCACCACAAGAACCAGCTGATCTCAAAGACAATCTAACAGACAAAGAGGAAGGTGGTAGTTATTTTGAGATAGATTTTTGTGAGTATGAATTCAAATCAGAATCTGAGGGTAACCATTCTTGGGGTATTCATCTTGACTTTACTCATTTTCTTAGATTTCCTAGAGGCATCGATGAAGAATCTAATGACTGAATGGGGAGCCATTCCAGAAGAAGATGAGCTTATTATAGAGAAACATGTTGATGTTATTCAACAATATGCACCTAAACCCAATGTAAGTCTAGAGTGAAATGATGAACTTATCGAGTCTGATCCACCGATGGCTAAAGTGGACTATCACAATGACATTGAGCCTATTCATGAATTGAATGTCTTAAGTTGTAATATCACCTTTGAACTCGAGCATCGGGTTAGGACCGATGATGATAGATCCATATCCAATCTTTCACCACTTTGACTATGCAACATCCTAAACTTCTTGATCAAACCTCCACAAACCTGAACCATGGTATTTATACCTTCCCAAATGACTATTCCCTTGCTTGCTACCTCAATGGAGTTGAGCCTATGAGGACTTCCATCAGTGAACCAAGCATTAGCATGACATAGTCAGACATCAAGTATCTTAGTCAGAAAAATAAGAATAAGAATAAAAAGAAAAGGATTTTTGAGGGTGAAAACCACTTTGTGGTAGTCTTAGAACCTACAAAAGTAAAAATAGAAGATGTATCCAAAGGTGAAAACCTCTTTGAGGCACCTAAGGATGAGATATTTGATGTCCTTCTAAGTCATTTATAGGACAGATCTCTAGTTCTAATTGAGCCCACTCAATCTATCAACTTGGGAACCATAGAGGAACCAAAGTTGATCCACATAGCACAATCTTTATCAGAAGAAGAGAAGCAAAAATTTACAACCTTCCTCACAAAGAAGAAGATCAAATTTGCATGCAAATATTCAAATATGCTAGGGTTGGATCCTGATCTTATAATGCACCATTTATCTATAGCTCCTAGAGTAAAACCAGTTAAACAAAAATTAAGAAAGACGCATCCTCATGTTGCACTCTTGGTAAAAGATGAATTAGAGAAACTACTAAAAGCCGGATTCATCCAAGTTATTGATTATGTAGAATGGATCTCTAATATTGTACCTTTTTCAAAACTAGATAAATCAATTAGAGTGTGCACAAACTTTAGAGATGTAAATAGAGCATGCCCTAAGGATGATTTTCCACTACCTAACATTGATATGATAGTGGACATGACTGCAGACTTTGAGATGTATTATTTAATGGATGGTTTTTCTAGATATAATCAAATAAAAATTTCTCCAAAGGATCAAGAGAAAACTAATTTCACATGTGCATGGGGTACGTTCTACTGGAATGTCATGCCATTTGGGCTTAAGAATGCTGGTGCTACATATCAGAGAGCTATGACATCTATTTTTCATGACATGATGCATATGACTATAGAGGATTATGTTGATGATACTTTAGCAAAATCTATGATTAGAATTGAACATCTAAATGACTTGAGCATGATACTAGATAGAATGGAAAAATTTAGTCTCAGACTAAATCCTAAGAAGTGTGCTTTCAGTGTCACTTCTGGAAAACTCTTAGGATACATAGTCTCAAAGAAAGGCATTGAAGTTGATCCAGCTAAAGTAAAGGCTATCATGGAGATGCAACCTCCCAAAAACATCAGTCAAATGAGAACATTGCAAGGGAGAGTTCAATCTATTAGATGCTTCATATCTCAGCTAGCAGACATATCACAACCTTTTACACAGACATTACATAAAGGTGTGACATTTTCATGGAGCAAGGAATGTGAAAAGAATTTTGATCATATCAAGAAGTATCTATCAAATCCTCCTATCTTGATGCCTCCCATTCAAGGGAAGCCATTGATCTTATATGTCTCCACTACAGATACATCACTGGGGGCATTGCTTGCACAACATGATGAGAACAAGAAGGAAAGAGCTATATACTATATTAGTAGAACATTGGTGGCATACGAAAAAAATTATTTTATGATTGAGAAGGCTTGTCTAGCTGTAAGCTTTGCATCAAAGAAACTGAGACATTACATGTTGGCACATACCACACAAATGGTAGCTAAGATTGATCCACTAAAATACCTACTCAACAAAGCTACCCTCACAGGTAGATTAGCCAAATGGGTCATGCTCTTAAGTGAATTTGACATTGAATATGTTGAAAGAAAAGCTATAAAAGGAAAAGTTATTGCTGATCAATTAGCAGATGCACCTATGATTGATGATACACCAATGCAAATGGAATTTTTAGATTCCTCTATCATGACTCTTTCTTCTAGAGAATGGTAGTTATTCTTTGATGGCTCTTATACACATAATGGATTAGGAGAAAGCATATTATTTATAACTCCTCAAGGATACTCCATACCCAAAGCATTTAGATTAAAGTTCCCTTGCATGAACAATATTGCAAAATATGAAGCCCTTCTTAATGGTGTGAAACTAGCAATTGAGTGGAGAGTGACAGAGATACACATTAATGGAGACTCTCAACTTGTTATCCATAAAGTCAATGATGTGTACCATACTAAAGATGAAAAGCTTATTCCATACAAAATAATGGTAGATGATCTAAAGAAGTATTTCATATCTATCACATTTGAGCAAATACCTAGAACAAAGAATAAGGTTGCTGATGCAATGGCAACGCTATCTACTCTATTATAGTAGCCTGAACATGAGCTACGCTATGAGTTGCTAGTGGAAGCACTATCTTGTCCTGCATATGACTCCCCTGAAACCCACATGATTTGCACCATTGTAGGTCATGATTCATCCAGATATAAAAGCCTATTCTCCTATCTCAAAGACCAAATCATCCTTGATACCTTCAACCGCCATGAAAAGAGATACCTTATCCATAATGCCTCCTGATATGTCATCATTGGTCATGATCTATACAAACGAGGTCTAGATGGTACGCTCCTTAGATGTTTAGAATGGGAAGAGTCTCAATGTGCATTAGAGGAAGTCCATGAGGGTCTATGTGGGTCACACTTGAATGGTTTAACACTAGCTCAAAAACTTATTAGGGCTGGGTACTATTGGCCTGAACTGGAGAAAGAGTCTATCAAGTTTGCTAAGAACTATCAAAAGTGCCAAGTGCATGGCAACTTAATTCATGCTCCAAGGAGAGATCTAATTCCCTTTACTACACAATGGCCTTTTCACCAATGGGCCTTTGATCTTATAGGAGGTATACATCCTCATTCTTCTAATGGACATACCCATATAATCACAGCTACAAATTATTTTATAAAATGGGTAGAAGTAGTCCCTTTGAGTCAAGCAACTGGAAAACAAATATCTATGTTCATCTTGAACTATATCATATGCAGATATGGGATACCTCATTCCATAATCACAAATAATGGTGGACAATTCAAGAACAAAGATCTAGATGATCTATGTGCCAAATTCAAGATTACACAACATTGATCTTCTATCTACTATCCTCAAGGGAATGGACAAGCAGAGGCTTCTAACAAGAATCTATTGAAAATCTTGCACCGTACAGTTAATAAAATAGGAAGAGACTAGCATCTCATGATTAATCCAACTATTTGGGCCTACAGAAAAAGTATGAGAATGCCCACTAGGGCTACACCTTTCACTTTAGTTTATGGGTCTGAAGCAGTACTACCTATTGAGGTTGAAATCCCATCACTAAGAATCAGAATGCACGGTCTAGTAACTGATGATGACTATAGAGTGTCTAGGTTGCAAGAACTTGAACTACTAGATGAGTGCAAACAAGTAGTGTATGATCATCTCAGAGTATATCAAAAGATAATGTCTAGAGATTACAACAAGAAAGTCAGACACAAAAAATTTCAGGTTGGCAATCTAGTCTTGAGAGAGAATCCTAAAAATCAATCACATAAAGAGCGCAAGGGGAAGTTTGAACCCAACTGGCTGGGTCCCTTTGTTATCACTGCTACTTTTGGCTATGGTGCCTATCAACTCTCAATGACTAAAGGAGCACAACTCTAAGAACCAATCAACATTCTCCATCTGAAGAAATTCTATGCCTAAGGCATTCAGTGTATGGTAAAATGTCCTGAAAAAATCTTAAAAATTAGAAAAGTCCTAAAAAAATGAACATCTTGGTGAAAACCTAGCAATGGGTGTCTTGATGATTAAAAAAAAAAGTAAAAAATATCAAAAGTACAAAAAAATTGAAAAAATGAAAAATACAAAAAAATGAGAAAAAGAAAGGTGCCTTGGTGAAAACTTGGAAACAGGCGCCTTGGTAGCAAAAATAGAATCTCTGCCAAGCTGGTGAAAACCTAGCAAACGGGTGCCACTTGTTTCAAAATGCTCCATCTATCAGTGCAATCTTGGTCTTTCCCAGCTTTTAGTCTTGCTTTAGTTTGTTCATATTTCTCGATTTGTTTCTGCATTCCTATTTTCAATAAGTCAGTCTATACACCAATCAGCTAAGGCATTTGTATCCTATCAATGTTCAAACTTGGGGGCAATCAAAGTCATATCCTATGGTCTCCAATGTATCTTAGACATATCATATCTAGTTAGAGTCCTTTGAAGCTTCATCCGAGTTAGTCAGTCAGTCTCATCTCCAGAAAGGATTTTGCATCTACAACAATGCAATCAAACATCAAACACAAACTGAAAACAATCTATGCTTTTTACATGCTTTTATCTCCTTGTATGCTTATTGATTCACATTGAGATTTTTGCATATTTTGTTCCCATGAGCTCTTCGATGATGTCCTTTATAGGATATAGAGAGTGATGACTGGGGGAATACTCTTTTCTTTGTTTTCTTCTTATATGTGAAAATCTAACAACTTTGGAAATTCTAGATTGAAATGCTGTCCGACTATAAGAGCCTCTATCTCAAATTGGATGGCCATGCGTACCTTGACCATTGATACCCAAAAAATTCAAGGAAGTTTGATCTAACTAATGTCTTTTTTGAGTGAGTTCTTTCTCCTATTGTGAAATGCGATCTTACCTAAGGATGTGAATGATAAAGGGTCACTATGGGTAATTCACACTAGATTTGGAATGATCTCTTGACTATTTGATGTGTTTTTAACACAAGGTGTATTATGGTCATCATGACATCTATGTTTTGATGCTTATACAAATTGCTATATCAAAATGGACATGATATTCAGGTCATCCTGGCATTTGTGCCTTGGTGCTTATATCTAATCTGACATTCCGAAAACAAAATCAATATTCATATATCCATGGTTTCATAATCAGTGGGTGTTGGATTGATCCTTGTGTATACAAATCGATATTCATATGTCTATGGTTTCATGACTAGTGGGCATTGTATTGATTTATCCGGTTACCTAAAAATTCAATGATGAAATCGACCGACACATGATCAGTGACTAGGTCCTAGGTCTTAGATTGCATTTTATTTTACATGTTTCTTTGCATTTTGCTTGTTTGCATGATCTCACAAATGGCTACGTAAACTTCAATGATTAAACAATTCTTCTATCACCTCTTCAAATCTCACAAGAGTTGACACTTAACTCGAAGGTCTCTTCATGGAATCGCAAGCAGTTATCCTCCTGGGTTAAACATCCTTTTGACATAAGACTGAGTACTTGTCTTCATCAATTCCTGCAAAACATATCATGTGTATCATTGTGTCTACATTTCATATCATACCATCTGTTGCATTACAACACATCCATGTGCATAAGCATAAATCATATATACATCTTTTCATAATCAAAACACATTTGCATTACATCCATACATATGAAAGAAATCATTGCATTGCATTAATCCATACATACATTCTACACTACTCATAGCATAAGCATCACATCATATCATCATAAATCAAAACATGACAGGTACAAATGAAGTCATAACCAAAATGTTGAAATGAATTAAAAATGATGCTTTCGGTCTTTATATAGCTTTTGACCTAATTTTCAAAAGTGCTCCATTTTTCACAAAAATTGCACCCTTGGCTAATTTCGACATTCTAAACCCATTTTCGGGATCAAAATCAAAATCTGAGATCATTTACTATGTCAAAATCACATTAAAAATTTTCAGACCCAGGATGGTCTACTGCTTGCATAATCAACCTTTAATCATCACAGAAATCCAATATTCAACTTAACTGATTATCTTACATCAAACTATCAAAATTTCAACTTGGTCAACTATGGTCAACTCATGGTTTCACCTAGTCAAACTTGGTCTTTTGGACCTCCAAATGATGTAGAATGCATTCTCGAACGTGTTTAACCACTTCTCAAATCAATTAACATGCTTCTAAAACTATCAACGCTGACTTTTCTTGTCAGATTTTAATTTTTATCCCAAAGGGGGCATGGTATTACACATCATCCAAAGTCTGTAATCTAAATCTAAAATCATATCTTTCCTCAATAACAAGACAACAACCACGTCTAGTTGCTGATTCATGAAAAAGACCTCATCGCTTGGGGCAAATCAATCATCGCTTGGGGCATATCAGATTCATCGAGATCCATATCAATCTAGTATTCTCTTAATCTTGTAAATTGTATCAGTTTTTCATAACCATCGATTCATTAGTGTTATTTCCTTGGTTCTTCATAACTGAAGGGTTTAGATGTGATACCAATGTGATTCTTATTGACAATCAGGTCTGGAATTGGTCACTCACTTCTTTGCAATCATAAGGTTTAGAATCAGGCATTTTGACACTTTTTCACAATCATCGGTTCATTGCTGTTATAGTCAACATTATCCTTGGTCATTCAAGACCTAATATCTTCGAATCTTTCAATCAGTTTCTATCTCATATCACAATTTCTATTTCATATCAATTTCAATTTCAAACATCAATTTCAACGTCATACACAGACTGTCTTTGAACCATTGTGCTTCACACAGTAATTCAAAGAGGGGCAAAATGTAATACCTAAAAAATGGGCTATAGGTTCATTAATCTCCTATATTGACACATCGAATGAAATCAACATCAAAGTCCCAACCTAAGGCACATTGGCACATTATCAAATCTTAATTGATCATCCTAAATTCTGCATTGGGGAATATTCCTTATTCTTATTTATCCTAATTATCTTTAATTTAATGATTATTTGGCGATAAATCTTATTTATCCTAAAGTTTGACTAATTGAATATTTAATTAATTAGATTTAATACTGCCACTTAATTATTTAATTAGATTTAATTCTATTTATTCCTAAATTGTATTATTTAAGTTTTGACAATAAATCAAATATCCTATGACTAATTGATTAAATTCTTATTTAATTAATTAAAGTCAATTATAAATTTTTTTAATATAGTTTTTGAATAAAAGTTTGATTTAATAATTGATTAACCCATAAATCAATTATTTTATTTTTAAAAATCAGTTAAGTTGAGGATAAATCACTTTATTTATTAAATTAATTCATAATTAATTATGCACATCCAAAAAGCAGTTGAACTTTAAATCATAAAATTAATTCAAGTTGTTTTAAAAATAAACTCAACTCTCTTTTGAGTTGAAAGTTGATCTCAACTTCTGATTTAAATCAAAAAGCTGATTTGCATGATTTTGTGAGTGAATCTATCTCTAAATTCTTGATAACTCAAAAATCAACCTGAATTTATCAAGAGTGATTTATGGATTTTTCCATGCACCTCCAAAGTCCTGGATTTCTATAAATTAAGGCCTCAGCTCTTTATTTTGGATCCATCCATGAATTGCATCCTCACGTTGGTGAATTGGTGATCAAAGAATCAATCTTTGTGAATCAAAGCTGTTGTGAGATTTTTATTATTTTTGAGCATTCATATCATTTAACATATCATTATTTAGATTAATTGCGTGTCATATCAGTTTCTCATATAGAATAGATTCATATCAGTTTGTTTCATCTTATTGCATAGAAAATCCAAAAATATAGATTAATTTGCATTCATCTCATATCTAGATTCTGCATTCAAATCCTTTGTTTAGGTGTTGTCAAGGTCACTGATCTCGGTCCAATCTGAGAATATTATATTCGCACCTACTAGAAGGCAGTAAATCACTTGGTTAGATTAGTTTCCATTTCACTGCACGATTTTGATTTTTACTAACCTCTAATGTTTTACTGAAGTGTTGTGTCTACAGCTAGGTACAAAATTCACACACATAATTAGGAGTGCGAGGTGCATCCTAAGTGGCTATCTAGATACATTACATGTAAAAGATAAGTGTTAACAATTAAGTACTTGATTACATGTTATAACTACGTGTAAAATGGAAACAAATATATGAATATATAAAATTATACTTAAATTTACAATACTAAAGTGTACTAATAGTCATAAAGGGTCCTAGGATGTACTAATTGGTATTAAAATAGGTCCTATTAGGTCAAGTAAGTTATCTTATTAGGTCTTAAGGGTCCTAGGATGTAGTAATTGATTTTAATAGGTCATATTAGTCCTATTAGGTCTTAAGTCCAGTCTTATTAAGTCTTAAGGAGTCCTATTAGGTCTTAAGGGGTCATATTATAGGTCCTAAGGATCCTAAGGATCCTAAGGGTTCTTAAAGAGTTTTATGTCACAATAGGGGTCCTAAAGGAACCTAGAGTGTATTAATAGTCCTAAAGGGTCCTTAGGTGTACCAATTGGTATTAATAGGTCCTATTAGGTCAAGTAAGTGGTCTTATTAGGTCTTAAGGGTCCTAGGATGTACTAATTGGTATTAATAGGTCCTATTACATCAAGTAAGTGGTCTTATTAGGTCTTAAGGGTCATAGGATGTACTAACTAATTTTAATAGGTCATATTAGTCCTATTAAGTCTTAAGTTCAGTCTTATTAAGTCTTAAAGAGTCCTATTAGGTCTTAAGAGGTCCTATTATAGGTGCTAAAGATCCTAAGGGTTCTTAAAGAGTTTTATGTCACAATAGGGGTCTTAATAAGAACCTATTAGGTCAAGTAAGTGGTCTTATTAGGTCTTAAGGGTCCTAGGATGTACTAATTGGTATTAATAGGTCCTATTAGGTCTTAAGGTGTTCTATTATAGGTCCTAAGGATCCTAAGGGTTCTTAAAAAGTATTATGTCACAATAGGGGTCCTAAAGGAACCTAGAGTATATTAATAGTCCTAAAGGGTCCTTGGATGTACTAATTGGTATTAATAGGTCCTATTAGGTTAAGTAAGTGGTCTTATTAGGTATGAAGGGTCCTAAAATGTACTAATTGGTATTAATAGGTCTTATTACGTCAAGTAAGTGGTCTTATTAGGTCTTAAGGGTCTTAGTATGTACTAATTGGTATTAATAGGTCCTATTAGGTCTTAAGGGGTCCTATTATAGGTCCTAAGGATCTTAAGGGTTCTTAAAGAGTTTTACGTCACAATAAGGGTCCTAAAGGAACCTAGAGTGTATTAATAGTCCTAAAGAGTCCTTGGATGTACTAATTGGTATTAATAGGTCCTATTAGTTCAAGTAAGTGGTCTTATTAGGTCTTAAGGGTCCTAGGATGTACTAATTGGTATTAATAGGTCGTATTAGGTCAAGTAAGTGGTCTTATTAGGTCTTAAGGGTCTTAAGATGTAGTAATTGGTATTAATAGGTCCTATTAGGTCTTAAGGGGTCCTATTATAGGTCCTAAGGATCTTAAGGGTTCTTAAAGAGTTTTATGTCACAATAGGGGTCCTAAAGGAACCTAGAGTTTATTAATAGTCCTAAAGGGTCATTGGATTTACTAATTAGTATTAATAGGTCCTATTAGGTCAAGTAAGTGTTTTTATTAGGTCTTAAGGGTCCTAGGATGTACTAATTGGTATTAATAGCCGTATTAGGTCAAGTAAGTGGTCTTATTAGGTCTTAAGGTTCCTAGGATGTACTAATTGGTACTAATAGGTCCTATTAGGTCTTAAGGGGTCCTATTATAGGTCCTAAGGATCCTAAGGGTTCTTAAAGAGTTTTATGTCACGATAGGGGTCCTAAAGGAACCTAGAGTGTATTAATAGTCCTCAAGGGTCCTTGGATGTACTAATTGGTATTAATAGGTCCTATTAGGTCAAGTAAGTGGTCTTAAGAGTCCTAAGATGTACTAATTGGTATTAATAGGTCCTATTACATCAAGTAAGTGGTCTTATTAGGTCTTAAGGGTCCTAGGATGTACTAATTGATTTTAATAGGTCATATTAGTCCTATTTTATTAAGTATTAAAGGGTCATATTAGGTCTTAAGGGGTCCTATTATAGGTCCTTAGGGTCCTAAGGGTTCTTAAAGAGTTTTATGTCTATGTGAATAACATTTATACATGTTGTATACACTAAATAGTGCACTTCTCTAAGTCATTATATCCAAGGGAATCCATGAATAGGAAACCTTAGAAAGCGACCTAGAGCTCTTTATGCACGGAGTTGCAAGATTATTTGAAGTTTGCTCTCAGCTAGAGCTATTAAGCTAATGACCTTAATAGTCAACCACATAATGAGATATTCAAATGAAGACAAGGGCAAGAATGCCAATATCCTCAAAAATCACTATGAAATAAAAATGCAAGCTAGATTAAGATGAATATGCAAGCTATAAATGAAAGGTGCAAGCTAAGATATGAAAATGAAAGTACAAGCTATGTTATGAAAAGGAAAGTACAAGTATTACCAAGCCTTCCTAGTTAAACTAGATGAGTTACTCTAAAGCTTGAAAGGAAATCTAAACTATGAAAGCATAAACATGAAGCTACTATGCATGAATGAAACTAAGAATGAAATGTAGATGCAAAAGCCAAGAATGCTCCAAATCTTCAAAAAGCTCCAAAGTATCCTAGAAAATCTACAGCATAACATTAGCATAAAAGATTGATATATGCAAATGAGGAAGAGAGCTCTTCTTTTATAGGAAATGAGAAAGAATGGACCATGGAGATTAAGAGGCAAAAGATTTAATCAAGGGTGGAGCTTGAAAGATGAGCAATCCATGTGCACAAATATCCTCCAATGAGAAAATAAGAGTTAAATTTTGTGTCCATATAAGACAAAAAGTGCTTTTCTCCTTTTTATAAAATAAGAATAATGCTTTATTTGTGCAACTTAGGATAAGAGGAAAAAGTGGGAGCTTTTTATTTATTAAAAGGGGAGGAAATTCCTTTTAAATAAATAAAGACTTTAGCATAAAATGGTTAGCCCAAGGCAAATAATAAAAAATGATGAAATAGGATTTGATCAAGGAAATTGATATTGAGTTGAAAATGTTGATTTTTGAAAATATTGATTCAGGGATTTGATAAATTGTTGAATGTGGGCCCAAAGTCTAGGCGACCATTTTAGGGTGCATACATTTTCCCTTCTTTGACTAATGTGTGATCATTCTGGGAACACATGTGGTCAAAGAAAAATTGAAATGTGAGATCAATTTTGGATCACAAAAAAATCTAGACGTGTGGTCATTCTAGGAACATGCCAGGACAAAAATAAACCGGCTGAAAGACAAGACCAACACCGTTGCTATTAAGTGATAGTCAAGTCTCAAAATAAAAAGACAAGATCAACATCATTGTTGTTAAGTGATAATCAAGTCTTAAAATAAGAGATAAGAATCAAAAGGCAAGACCAACACCATTGTTGTTAAGTGATAATCAAGTCTCAAAATAAAAATCTCAGGTTGAAATGAATGATAAAGCTGAATCAAAGATTAAAGCTGATAAGTACTGCCCCCTCATAATCAAAATTAAAATTAGGTAGAGGAGAAGAAGAAAATTGATAAACTTGATCAAGTCACTAGAAATCATAATTGAAGATGAGGCATGATAGGATAACCATTAAGCAGTGAAGAGATGCCCCAGTTTGACTAGGTTTGACTAAGAAAGATATAGAATAAAAATGAAGTCAAACCTCAGAGAGATGAAGCAAGTGAAAATGAATGATAGAATAAGAGTTTGGAAGAGATGGGGGTGAAGAAATGAAGATGCCCTAGCGAAGATCGAAGGATCAGGCCTCAAATGGTCAGCCAACTGCACAAAAGAAGGGAAAATTTTGAAATGTGATTTTGACTATCAAGATTAACTCAGATTTTGATTTTGAGTCCAAAAATAGATCCAGGGTGTCGAAATTAGCTAGGGGTGCAATTTTCAAGCAATTTTGAGGTGTTTTGAAAATTAGGTCAAAAAGTCAAAATGTTATAAATAAGAAGTGAAAGACATGATCAAGAAGAAGTGAAAGGTGAGCGCAGTTGACCGATAGGTCCGTAAAAGATAAAATGAGAGCTCTCTCCATATGCAAGATGCAAGACTAGACTAATATGAACCTAAAAATGCAAGCTACTATGAAAGTGGTTGACTTGCAAGGTCACAACGCCGATAGACATCTAATAATCATCATCGAGCTTTATTGGTAGCGTCGCAAGATCATACAATACACACTAGTATAACTATGGGTATATGAATATTATCTATATCAGATGAAATGTGGAAATCCCACCTAGGCACCAAAGACATGTAGGTCAAGATGACTAGTGCAGTGAGATTACCTAAGTTTGCTATAGCAAGATTATGCTTGTATCGAGACATAAGGAAAGTCAAGATGACTATAAGTATGCACTTGCGAATACAGTCAAGGATAATACCTTGTAGATCCTAGGTGTCAAGTGGATCAAGCATAAGTGCTAATGATAATTAGGACCAACAAAATATACCCACAAGCAGAAAAAATAATAAAACATGTCCTCATGCCCTTAGTCTTCTAGCTATGCATCATCGAAAACTATCATAGGGAGAGAACACTCATTAAAGAAATCATCATAGACAACACAAAAGGAAAACAAAGTCAAACAAGTCTCAGCAAGTCAAGTGTTTAAGTGCGTGTGTGTAGGTCATAGAGTCAAACTTTGAGTATCACATCTGCCAGTGAGAAATTTCATATCATGTTAAACTGTAGGGTAGGATATTTGATAAGTGTTGAGAAACACTTGATGCTAGGGTAGTGTTGAAAGACACTATTTTTGTGGTGTTGAAAAACACCATTTGCAAGATGTCCTAAAGACCAACGCATCCTAGAGACCAAAGCATAGTTATGCCCCCTAGTCAAAGACAAAGAGCAATTCCAAACCAAGGCAATCAAGGCATGATGGAGAAAGGCTAAGTGTTGAGGATGCATGCTAAAAGACAAGGGTGCAAAGGCCTCAAGTAGCGCATGTTTCCAAGTTTTCACCACTTGGAGATTTTTTGATTTTTTCAAATTTTTTGTATTTTTGCTACCAAGGCACCTATTTCCAAGTTTTCATCAAGGCACTTTTTCTATTTTTTTGAATTTTTTGAATTTTTTGATTTTTTTGTATTTGTTCAAGACTTTATATGCTTTTTAGGATTTTTTTCAGCATCATATATGAATTTTTTTAAATTTTTTTAAGATCAATAAATATATACAAAGGATGCCCCCAGACAGAATGAGCATCAAACTCCCAAGCAAGATCACATCGTGTAGTCCCAATGTCTAGCAAGGTGGAGAACAAGAGAGATTGGAAAGCTGGTGGAAGAGATGGAAGACAAGAGAATGAAAGAGAATGAAGGGAAGAAATCCTCAAGGAAAAACTCCTCAAGAGTACCCAAGCTAGGGAAAAATTGTCATGCAAAGCACATTTGGACAAGCAATGAAAGGCCAGCATAGGATAAGTCATAAAAGTGTAATGCAAAAGAAGGAAAGGATGCAGTCCAAAGGAGTAGACATGTCAAGAGGCTTCATAGCATCATGTTTCTACTCTTTTTTTATTAGATCAAGACCAAGGGGAAAAGGATAGCAAAAGGCTAGAATGAATGGAGGAAAATAAATATGAAGGCTAAACATGAATGTAATGAAAGAAAGATCATCGTAAGATAGCTCACAAGATAGCCAAATGTTTGTGTATAGGTCAACATTGTCAAGATCAAAGAGAGAAGATAAAATGGATGAAATATGTAGAAGAACTACACATGATGCCTGATTGTCAGGTTTTCATCACGATACTTATCCAAAGTGCCACAAGGGAGTCATTTTCACCATAGGATGAATTTATTTCTCTTTACTTTTGCTACCAAGGCACCTGTTTCTAGGTTTCCACTAAGGTACATTTTCAATTTTTTCATTATTTTTTTTGTTTTTGTTTTTGGAAGAAGGCAAGCTTTTTAGATAATGCTCCTTTAAAGGATAAACCATGATATGCCAAGGATTCAAAATGATATGCTCAAAAATGCTAATAGGGAAAGGAAGATGGAAGAGAAAAATGGATGATAAGGTTTTATGTAAAGTGAGTGAGGTTGGAAGATAGGAGGAATAGGCAAATGAGGAAAAAAGATAGAAGGTAGAAGGATAATGAATGGAAGGATTGTGAAAGGCTAGATGAAAATGATTCAAGGGTAGATGGAAAGGAAGACAAGATCAACATCAACAAACACCTTGAAGGGTGGTGAGAGGATGAAGGAAATGTGAATGAAGGAATACGAGAAGGAATATGGTGAATGTTTAGCAGAGGTTGCGGTTCAGGTGCATAGAATGGAAGAATGTTTTTGGAAAAAGATGAAGTGGAAGCCTTTGGAAGCTTGAATGTCAACTTCACTTGTTTCTCAACATTAGACTCTTTCAAGAGAGATTTTGGAATCCATATAGTTGTAGGCTTTTCATTTCTTTTTGATGATCTAGAGAGAATATCTTCAATGACGGATTTTGGAACCCATACTTGTCTTGTAGTTTTATTCTTAGATATCTTTTTTGACTTTATGCTTTCATGTTGATTAGAAGAGACATGGTGATCTTCTTTTTTTGATAGATTCTTGTATTGCTTCTTTTTCTTGTATTAAACATTCAAGTTACTTCCAAAAGACTTGGGACTTGTGGAAGGAGGATATGACTGGTTTAGATAGGTGCATGGATGAAAAGGATTCAAGGGTATGAATCTATGTTGATCTTGAGGAAAGATAGGAGATGGAGGGATGTAAGGACCCAAGATGGATGATGAATTAGGAGAGTTAGGAGGGGAAAGTGAAGGGACATAAGGACCCAAGATGAAAGGCAGGTGTGAAGCCCTTAGCAGTGGTGGAAGAGGTCCAAGGATGGAAGTGGAAGATGCAAAAGGATAATCAATAAGTTCATCATCATCTATATGATAACCAAGGACATTAACATCTTTAGAGTGAGCATTAGGATTTACAATAGAATCATGAACTTCTTGAATAGGAGAAAATTCTTTGATAGAATTTTTTGGAGCTTGCAAAGCCTTAGGAAGAGTAGAAAGTGAAAGCAAACATAGAATGGTAGAACAAGAAGATGGAAGGCTTTGATCTTGACAAGGAGCTTTGGATGGCATAAGCACTTCATTTTTTTCTTGACTTTCAATAGGATTAATATTGGGAGTAACAACATCATTTTCAATAACCTCAATGGAAGTAAGGTCATCTTGATTTCCAATAAGCTCAATGGTGTGAGTAGTAGCTTGATCTTGCTTAGGAGATGGTGGAATGAATGTGGAAGAGCATAGAGGATCAAAAGAACCATGAAGTGGATTAGAGATGTCATGAAAAAGATTGGATGACATGGAGGGTTCTTGATCTTGATCTTTCTTTATGTTCTTTTCTTTATCATTTTTAAAGTCCTCTTGACATGGAGCCACTTCTAAGGACAAGGAAGCATGTTGGAATTGTATGGAAGACTTTGGAAGAGGTGGTGAAGGACTAGTTGAAGTAGGCATTGTAGAGCATAAAGGCTTAGGCTCTTTAGGTTTAGCATTATTGAAAGTATTTTCAGCCAAGTGAAGGTTAGCTTAAGTTTCTTTAAGAGGTAGCCCTTGAGGATAACTATAGGGAACCACATGAAAAGTATTAGGATCTTTGTTGGATGAAAGATTTGTGAAAGATTTGGAAGACTCATAAGCTTTAGGAAATGTATGGGTATTGGAAGAAGTAGGGGATGGAAGGGAACCATCACAAGACAAAGGTTCATCATTAACATAATCTTGCTTGAGAGTGCAATCTTTATTTTCAGCATGAGAGTTCTTAGAGGAAGGATTCTTATAATATTTACATTTCAAATCATTGTGATACATTTTATATTCCTTAATAGAAGTAGATGGATCATCATCAAGGTATTATTCACAAAACTCATCAAAGTCTCTTTCAAAATCAAAATAATACGGATCACCATCACAATCTATCCAATGGGATGACCCTTTATAAGCATGAGCACATGATGAGGAGGACTCTTAGGAATAGAGGTGTCATAGGTATGACTATATGGTTCATCATCATAGCCATCATAATAGTCATCATAGTCATCAAAGGTGGGTGTGTCACTCTTCATAGAAGAGGTATCATAAGGATTACTATATAGCTCATATTGAGGAGTAAGACTCTTGGGAGAAGTAGAAGAGGAATGAGATTGTGAAGAAGAGGAAAGTGAAGACCTAGTGGAGGAAGAAGACTTGGATAATGAGGAATATGAATAAGACTTAAAAGAGTCATGGTGAGACTTGGAAGATGAAGAAGAATAAGAAGACTTAGATGATGAAGAATGTTTGGATGAAGGAGGTCATGATATGATCATGTCTATGATCCTAGCAAAGGCATTTGATTCAATCATCTTTTCTTTTATTTTTGCTTTAAGTTTGTCACCCATGAGATATCCAGAAGGACTATTAGAGGAATAAAATTCTTCGAATTGAGAAATGAGTTCAAGATCATCCATTCTCAAGAGAGGTTCCATAACAAGGTAGTTGAAATTCATGGTTGTAGAAGAGAAGGAATCAAGCATGGAAGAAATGAATAGAAGAGATGAAATAGAAGAAGGTAGACTAGATAGTAAGAGGAAAAGAATCAAGAAGACATGAATAATTAGGAAGAATCATGAAGAAAGAAGAGAAAGGATGAAAATGGAAGACTAGGAAGACATGGAAGAAGCGGAAGAAAGAAGACTAAGAGTCATTTTTTGCAATTTTATACCATTGAAATTCATTTGGATATTGAGCAACATGTCACAACAACTAAGATCTGAGATCTGGACTGTCCAAGGAAGATTGGAAGTGACACAAATCAACTTCAAATTGCAAGCAGTAGTGAGATAGCAAAAGGACTCTATGTGATAGTTTCCAAGCTAACAGTGTGACTCTTGACCAGTGAGTGTTAAAAATCTCATTTTTAAGGGCAATTTGATCCAAATTTTAGTTTGAGGGTTGGTTTTTTCGATCTCAATCATAGTGAAAATAGTAAATTGATAGGTTTTCAAACAGTAGGTGATTAAACATGTCTTCAAACACTTGAAACAAGGGCAAAAGAAACCTTGCCAAGACAAGCAATTGTGATATCAAAATTGAAAAATCCTATGAATACTATTGCGATGTTTGTATGTTCAAGAACGTTTGCATGGGTACATAACAACGAGAATAGTTCAAGCACTTGCTAGCCTAGAAGGAAAAAAGGCTCAATACTTAGCAACTTGTCCCACACTTGATGTCCCATCACCTCACAAAAAGTGGTTACCCACAATAGATGTTGGCTTTGTCATGGAAGTGCCAATGGCACAACCAAAGGAACACAAATGGTGAGTAATCTTGGGGTGATCTGGGTTATTCCACTTGGATCAATCCTTGCACCAAGAAGCTAAGTGAAAAAATAGGGTGGCCTCTACCTATGGTTCTTAATAAGGGCTTTTGTTCATAGCACCCCTCTTGCTCCCCAAAGGGACTCCTTAGCTTGCGGAAAGTAACGGACCTCGCGGCCTCAAGAGTACCTTAAGCATTCTTTCTCAATACTTTCCTCATGGTCACAATCTCACAAGTACTCACATCAAGTGAAGACAAGCACTACGTCTACCAAGGTTTTGTGTCCTTGATAGCCTTGAGATTATAGTGGGTTGGAATAGCTTAGTAATAAGCTTGTCCCCACTTGGGTCATTCCTCTTGATTGCTCAAGAGCAAGCCTGCTAAAGGATTCTAAAGATCTAAACAAAGAATGGATCAACTTATGAGATTCAAGGTTTTTTTTTCACCACAAGGGTGAAGAGCATACTCCCCTATCTCAAAGTTTTCTCCCAAACACACCAAGAAAATGTTCAATTACCCTCTTGCTTTCAAAATCCAAAGATGGATCAAGATTTTTTGGTTCACCATAGGGGTGAAGAGCATACTTCTCCTAACACCCAAGAATTCCTACAACAAGATATTAAGTGCCTATGAAATGAAACAACTAGTATATGCAAAACTTAAAATGAAAGCAATTAAACAAGCACTTGATTTGTTTTTATGCTTTGGGCAGCCCTACAAAAACCATTAGTAGCCCTTGTGCATTTGAAGCTTTGACATGCGTTCTTTTCAGCAAATAATCAAGCAATGAAGGCACCTACAAGCACAACTTGTTAGCCCCACAATGGTTAGCACATCAAAAATTAGATAATCTACAAGGAAAATAGTTGATCAAATGGAAAAATTTGAAAATGAAACCAACATGGTTGGATTAGGCTCAGAAAGAGCTTTCCAACGATATATCACACTTAAATTTTTGATATTGTATGTGAAAATTTCTAAAAAGAGCTAAGAAACAACCAATTTCAGGTTTGGGTGATAGTATAGTCGCCAGAAATATCACGTGACACTTCCCTGTATACGGGGGTGACAATTTATCTCCGTGCGATAGTTCACTGACCTGTAGGTGATAAAATATACTAAACAATGCGATATTATCTATCAAATAGTGCGACACTTTTAACTGGTAAAGTGTCACCCTGCTATACAAGAAATTATCGCACGACACTTTGAGATAGAAAAATAGAGAGCCGAAAATGATGCTAAACTATGATGAATTTTTTTTGAAAATACATTAAATGAAGGACAAAACAATAATGTTCTGCCCCATGGTGGGTGCCAAAAATGTACACACTAAATAGTGCACTTCTCTAAGTCATTATATCCAAGGGAATCCATGAATAGGAAACCTTAGAAAGTGACCTAGAGCTCTCTATGCATGGAGTTACAAGATTATTTGAAGTTTGCTCTCAGCTAGAGCTATTAATCTAATGACCTTGCTAGTCAACCACACAATGAGATATTCAAATGAAGAAAAGGGCAAGAATGCCAATATCCCCAAAAATCACTATGAAATGCAAATGCAAGCTAGATTAAGATGAATATGCAAGCTATAAATGAAAGGTGCAAGCTAAGCTATGAAAATGAAAGTACAAGCTATGTTATGAAAAGGAAAGTACAAGTATTACCAAGCCTTCCTAGTTAAACTAGATGAGTTACTCTAAAGCTTGAAAGGAAATCTAAACTATGAAAGCATAAACATGAAGCTACTATGCATGAATGAAACTAAGAATGAAATGTAGATGCAAAAGCCAAGAATGCTCCAAATCTTCAAAAAGCTCCAAAGTAACCTAGAAAACCTGCAACATAACATTAGCATAAAAGATTGATATATGCAAATGAGGAAGAGAGCTTTTCTTTTATAGGAAATGAGAAAGAATGAACCATGGAGATTAAGAGGCAAAATATTTAATCAAGGGTGGAGCTTGAACGAGGAGCAATCCATGTGCACAAATATCCTCCAATGAGAAAATAAGAGTTGACTTTTGTGTCTATATAAGACAAAAAGTGTTTTTCTCCTTTTTATAAAATAAGAATAATGCTTTATTTGTGCAACTTAGGATAAGAGGAAAAGGTGGGAGCTTTTTATTTATTAAAAGGGGAGAAAATTCCTTTTAAATAAATAAAGACTTTAGGATAAAATGGTTAGCCCAAGGAAAATAATCGAAAATGATGAAATAGGATTTGATCAAGGAAATTGATATTGAGCTGAAAATGTTGATTTTTGAAAATATTGATTCAGGGATTTGATAAATTGTTGAATGGGGGCCCAAAGTCTAGCGACCATTTTAGGGTGCATACACATGTAAATCTAAAACATATGTACATAATTTAGAGAGAGAGAGAGATTCATAATATTTACTATCTTTAAAAGAAATTTAAAAACAAATATTTAAATTAATAATTTCTATAAGATCAGTGGAACCTAAGATACATGAATGGGTCTTTGGGGTCCTACATGTGTCTTAAGACATCGTAAGAGATGGAGAAGTTTCCTAGAATGTATTAAGGGGTCACATGTGTTGTAAGTGGTCCTAAGGGATCCTAGGTTATATTAATTGATTCTAGTATACATATTAAGGGTTGTTCAGGGTGATAATGGGTCCTCATATCAATTAATAGAACCTAAGATACATGAATGGGTCCTAGGGAATCCTAAGATACATTAATTGGTCTTGGAGGTCTAAAGGGGTCATATGTGTCTTTAGATGTCATAAGGTATGGATAAGGTTCCTAGAATGTCTTAAGGCTTCGTAGGTGTCATAAATGCTTCTAAGGGATTATAGGTTAAATTAATTGATCCTAATATATATCTTAAGGGTTCTTGAGGCAAACAAATGGGTCCTCTTATGTATTAATGGAATGTAAGATACATGAATGGGTCCTAGGACATCCTAAGATACATTAATGTGTCTTGGGGGTCCTAATGTGTCCTAGGTATCTTAAGATGTTGTAAGGGATGGATAAAGGTCCTAGAATGTCTTAAGGGGTCGTATGTGTCATAAGAGGTCCTTAGGGATCCTAGTATTTCTTAAGGGGTATTGAGGGTGACAATGGGTCCTTGTATGTATTAATAGAACATAAGAGACATCAATGGGTCCTAAGGTTTCATATTTGTTTTAAGATTTCATAAGGGATCTAGATAAGGGTCCTAGAATGTTAATGGGTCATAGGTACAATAAGTGGTCCTAAGGGATCCTACATTACATTAATTGACCCTAGTATGTCTTAAGGTTTGTTGAGGGAAACAATGGGTCCTATGTGTCTTAAGATAGTGTAAGGGATGGATAAGGGTCCTAGAGTGTCTTAAGGGGTTGTGGGTAACAAAAGAGGTCCTAAGGGGTCCTAGGTTACATTAGTGGATCCTCACATGTATTAATTGAATCTAAGATACATAAATGTGTCCTAGGAAAACCTAAGATATGTTAATGGGTCTTGAGGATCCGAAGGGGTCATATGAGTCTTAAAATGTCGTAAGAGATATATAATGGTCCAATAATGTTAATGGGTCATAGGTATGATAAGTGGTCTAAGGGATCTTAGGTTACATTAATTGATACTAGTATGTCTTAAGGGTTCTTGCGGGCAACGATGGGTTCACATATGTATAAACAAAAGCTAAGATAAATGAATGGGTCCTAGGATATTTTAAGATATAATAATGGGTCGTATGGGTCCTAAGGGGTCCTATGCATCTTAAGATGTCATAAGCGATGTGTAAGGGTCCTAGAATGTCTTAAGGGGTTGTAAGTGCCATAATACTTGTCCTAAGGGATCACATGTTACATTAATTCATCCTAATATGTCTTAAGGATCCTTTAGGGAAACAATGAGTCCTTGTATGTATTAATGGAACCTAACATACATCAATGGGTCCTAGGACATCCTAATATGTATTATAAGGTCTTGAGATTCCCGAGGGATCCTTTGTGTCTTAATATCTTGAAAGGGAGGGATACGGGTCCTAGAAACTTACTACTACAATTTTCTAACATACTACTAGATCATTTTCTAAAATTTAACTATAGATTTTTCTAATATTTCTACAAACTAAAAATTATTTAAAACAAATAACTAACTAATTATTTACTAACTTTACTAAAAATGCACGTACTTGAGAGAGAGAGAGAGATTCCTAATATTTACTAACTTTAAAAGAAATTTAAAAACAAATATTTTTAATAATTTCTATAAGATCTTAATGTTTTCTAACATTTTCTAACATTTCTACTACGGTTTCTAATGTTTTGTAAATATTTTCTAACAAACTACTATGATTTTCTATCATTTTCTAACATATTCTAACATTTATACTATGATTTTTAATATTTTCTAACATTTTCTAACAATTCTACTACGATTTTCTAACATTCTACTATCATTTTCTAACATATTCTAATATTTAACTACAATTTTCTAACATTTCCACAAACTAAAAATTATTTTATAAAAATAACTAACTAAAATAAATATAAAACATATAATTTACAGTAAAAAATGAGAAAAATGCGTGTACCTAATACTACTAACAATCTAAAGAGGTTGAAAAAGCTCGGGAGGTGCTAATGTCGTACTGGACATCATTGGTTCACTCTAAGCCTTGGGTCCACAAAATTGAAATAGTAAACAATGAAAATAAATAAGGAATGCTAGAAATTTATAAAGAAATCCAGCCAAAAGGGACTTCGTGCGAAGACCCCCTTTGTGTGAAGTACCCTACGTAGGGTACTTTATGCGAAGTGGGGTCTTCATGTGAAGTACCCTACGCAGGGTACTTCACGCGAAGTGGGTCTTCCCCTTCGCCCAAAGTACCCACTTTGAGTGAAGACCCTAATTTTTTTTTTTGGGTAGAATGCCGATTTTCTTTGTCCCAAAAAGTGGGACACACTATTGTGTTTTAACCCATGTGATTGGGAAAATTGATGAAAGTTGGCTTCATCATAGATGAAAGTGCAAGGTTTTATTTTCTCTCTAATTCTATTTTTATCTATGCACCTACTTAGGGGGAGCATTGTCCTGACAAAATTTGTTATCCCCAATCCTTTTTCATCGATATCAAAGGGGGAGAAATTGTATATTGAAGTTTTTAGATATGGTACTGGTGTAGATGTTTTATTTTTTGTTGTTTCAAAAAAAAATTGATTAGATTTGATTTTGATTGCTATTGAGATGCTTTTAGGAGTTCAAACATTTTGGGGTTTTGACATCAATGTCCAAGGGGGAGATTGTTAGACAACTTGTCATTGATGTAAAAAAGTTGCAACAATGATAAGTTTTATCTATGAATTGTAGTAAATATAATAAAAGAGTAAGCAATGATTATCAATGATTTTTATATAAGTTGAAATTCTATTTGTGAAGGTAATCATTTGATAAAGAAGCAATTATTTTATACCTTCAATGGTGTGATATAGCCCTATTTGGGCAATCATTCTTAGTTGTCAAATGTGTGATTCTATAGTGGAAGGGACAAATATTTCTAGTTGCAAATATGATATGTTAGTTGAGAAAAGCCAAACAAGTATCAATAAAACAAAGATGATGTTTATGAAGAAATTAGTAATAAACAAGTGAGCATACGATAGTAGCTAAAGTAATGATATCAATGGGCTTATATTTGAAAATAAAAACAACAATTTCACAGATAAAGTCAAATAAATTAAGGATGCGACTATGCTCTAGATAGAATGCACCATTGACCAAATTTGAAAAATCCAAAAACACAATAGATTTTTGTGAAATTTTCAGCATCTGTTCTTCATGATTTGCATGTTTTGAATCAAAAACATCCAAAAAATTTTGAAAAAAAATCAGTATGTTTTCGTAGATCTGGAATTTTTTTTGTTTGTTTGTTTTGAATGCATTTTGTCCGGAGCATAATCGCCGCGATAAATTAATGAGATTCATACAAGGACAAGTCAGCAAGAAGACAAAGCATATAAGAATTTTTTTTATAATCTTAATTAATTATAATAAACTATATAATGATTCATTTTGTGAGATCAATTTTACAAAGTATTTGCAATTTGGTATTATCTGTATAAGGTGTTAATATTAAATCTCACTATCGATGCTTAAGAAGATATTTGGGTATCAAACACTATTATTCATTGATGTATTGTGATGCCAAGACATTTAATAGGTCATAAATTGTTGATTGTTTTCATTTGATTTTGATTTGAAATATGTTCATCGGTGACCATCTTTAGGGTTTTGAGAACCGCATAATGTCTTCGCGATTTGAGGACTAGATAATATATCGTCGAAATTCTTGACAAGTTTGTTTCAGAATTACAAGTAACAAAGAAGTTTCCAAAGTGTTTTTTGCATATATATTATTCTTGATTCTGTAGAGATTGCGGAAGACGTGTGATCATTTTTGGATTGAAATCAAGTTAATGTAATTATATTCTCATTTATTTTGTTCAGATTCAATCTCTGTGCATTGTCTTTCATTGTGTGGTGTTTTTTTTTTATTAGTACTTGCCAGTAGGCTAAGTACTATTGTATCAGTTTTTGGTTTTTTAGTGTTAACTAGTGATTAAATCAAACTCTTTTTGCCAATAAGAATTTATTGTATTTTATATTTTGTCATAAATTTAGATTTTGTAAAGTTTAAATGAATATTTTTTAAGTTTATAATTTATAAAAATTATTTCTCTATCATTTGATTGGCTAGATCAAATGAGGTCTTATACATGAGAATTTAGGAATGTGAAATGTGAACAATTTTATTTCCACCTTTTTAGCCATATTGCATTATTCTAGGTTGATGAAACTAATAATATTATTTATTGATATTATTTATTATGTTTATTATCATAAATTAAATTAAATTAAATTTTTATATAATATAAATATTAAATATATTAATAATGTAAATAACAAACTAACACGTATTTGTTAGCTTCTAAAATTATATTCCAAATCAAATTAAGCTTATTTTATACTTTACAAAATACTTTAAATTAACATAAAAATTAAATAAAATTAATTACAATTTATAATTTCTATTATTTAAATAATTATAATTAAAAATAAAATTACCTATTGCTACATCTATAATTATATAAACTAATATAATTATTATCATATAGTTTTATAATTACTTAAAATAGATTTAATAATTATAATACATTTATTAATATTAGAATTACATTTAGATATAAATTAAAATTAATTATAAAATTAAAGGCTACTAGAATATTAATTTAAAGATTTTAATTATTATCATTCATATATAAAGATTCTTATAATTACATTATAACCTTGAATTTAATTAATTTTCTTGATATCATTTTTAAAAATAACTATTAATTAAAATAATTTAGTATTTATAATAAATATAATAACATTGGATTTAGATTTATTTATAGCTAAAATTATAATTAATTCTAGCAAGTACTATGCCACTATGTGGCACTTGTTTATTTTTGCATTCAGCTCAAAAGCAATTCATCAAAATATAAAGTTTAAAAACTGGTTCAACCCCTCTCATAGTAAATCTATGTTACAAAGTTATATTTACCTACAATAGGGAATAGATGGAAATGAGTTGTCTTAGCATTACAAATGACTACCAGTTGTATATTATTGGAGTTTTGTTAGATATATACAAAACTATCAAAAACTAGAATTATAGTGGAAAATATCAATTTAAATAAAAAGTGCCTTAAAACAAATCATGGATTGTAACTTGCATCTCTAACATATGAACACCAAGGTAACATTCAAATAGGAAAATTAGAGCGTGCCTGTGTTCCTTGAGGATCGATTCCCCCCCCCCCCCCAAAGATAAAACACAGTTTGTAGGTTGTAATGCACTCTATTTTAAAAATCAAAACTCAATTTTACTACCATTTATATAAAACAAAATAGTACCCCAAGTAAATAGATACAATATCTAACATAAATGCACTACTGCAAATGGGAAACATAAGAAAGGTAGCATCATCAATACTATATATATAAAAGAACATTTATTTTTATGTATATTGGTCTTTCTCAAATCTAATTAATTGTAACCTTTTTATACACAAGAATTTAATGGACATTCTCTTCTGCGTTTAATATATGAATTATAATCTATATACTAGTTTGGATGATCCAAAAGTCTAAGTTGTAGACTTGTTGATTCTACAAAGCATTAATCCAACATTAATATTTGCCAAACAAAAATACCAAACCAAATAATATTTAAAATCAACAATACCAAATGCATTTACTATTGTTCATAACTTGAAGAATTGTATTTAGCTTTTAAAATGTTTTAACCTTTAAAGTTTCTGCTCATCCCTTTTAAACTAGATGAATAACATTTACAGTGTTGCCATAGTAATTAATTAAACTAGCTATCACCAAGACCTTTTTCCAAGGGATGGAATGACGACAAGATAAATTTATTTGGAAATCAAGTTGAGGTTGATTAGAGCCCCATCATGGAGGTTATTGGGTTATCCAGTGATGGTATTAAGTTTTACAGAGACTGGAAACTCTCCAAAGCCTCAATTAAGAAATTTATGAGAACATACAAAGAAAGGGAAAAGCTTGTGAAAGGTGATAAATATTTCTATGAAACAAAGAGCATCAAGAAGGTCTGGCAAAAATTGTTGAAGGTGTCATGGAATATATCACTCTTGATAGGTGCTTCATGAGGGTTTTTGGGAATCATTTCATGCTACTAAATCACTTCAAGCACAAGGTGAGAGTGTCCATCCCATTTCATCTTCTATCCTCTCTTGGTGATAGCTTTTTGGATCATAGGGAGAGCCCTAGAAAACTCATGTTTTATATGAAGGGCTTCTACTTCTTATATATGAGAAATTTTATGCCTTGGCATCTATTCCCCACTCCCCTTCTATTTTTGTGCCTAATAATGATGGTGTAGGGGTTGATAATTGTACACTTGATGAGGGTTGGAACACTGGTTTTGAGGATGAGGACTCCCCCCAACGCGGTCAATAGGGTTTCTAAATTTTTTTTCAAGCCCTTGTTGGAAAAATGGTCAATGCTCCCCTCAGGATTCGTGACATGGCTTAACCACCTCCTATGTCTTCTATAAGTCTAGTGGTTGTATCAAGCATTAACAGGTTGATCTTTTGGTGCAATGAAAACCACTACTTGTAACATCCCTTTCCTGCTAAACCCTCACCTCTTAAAGCTTCATCCTTGGGGAAAGAGAAACTAAAAGGTGTGGTGAATTTTCCCTCCAATTCCCATGTCTCTGCTAAGAGCCCTATTGGTAAAAATGTGAAAATTGTGAAAGCCGACCCTAAGCTTTTGGGTAAAGACTTGGCTCCTCGTGATTCCCCTATCCTATTTGAGGAAGATGTCCCTTGCTCCCCCTCAAATTCAAGTAATTACCTTTCTTCCCTAGACCCTAGGGATGCTAAGAAGATACCTCATTCTCCTATTGTTGTAAGCATTGATGACTTTACCTCTCATTAGGAGCTCCAAACAAGTGTTCTAGAGACAACTAGGCATGTGGTGGTAAATTTTTCAGGCTCATAAAGTGGGCCTTTCATGAAATTAAGAGTCTAAGCCTAAAATATAGAGTCATGAGTAGAAAGGTGGAACTTTTGGAAGCTAAAGGGATGGAGACTCCAAGTGCCAAGAGCACTAAAGCCAAATGGTTATGGATTGACAAGAGAATAATTTTGTTGTTGATTGTCTTGCTAGAATGGTGGAGGCCATTGAAAATCTTAAGAAAGATCATGAGAAGAAGGTGTTGGAGCTTGACAATGTATTAAATCCATAAAGGGATATCTCTAGAACATTGTTTTAATTAGCCACAAAGTTATTCAGTCTATTGATTCCACTATGAACATAATGGTCACCAAATTGGAGAGTGTGCAATGGTAAAAAATTAGATTTTGAGAAGGACACGGAGCCTGAAGATTCCACGTGGCCTAGTATGAGAACTCTAGCCAATCTCAAGAGGAATGTTGAGCACCCTCCCCAGGAGATTTAGGACTTGAAGAGGGTAGTATAGAACATGAATCAATTAAAGGATGAGGTTTTCAAGACTTTGAAGAATATGACCTATCTTTTTTATGTCTTCCTCTGGTTTTTTGTGGTTCTCTAGTTTTTTGTTGGCTTTTTGTTGGGTTTGTGCTACTGGTTTCTATGTTTATCCTTGGAACAACATTTTATTTTTTTATTTTGAGCTCTACTATTATATAATGCAATTTCCTTTTGTAAAGGGTTTTGGGTCCCTTCAAAACATGTTTTTGCCTTAATAAAAAATAATTCATAGATTAGAATGCACTCTATTTTAAAAATCAAAACTCAATTTTACTACCATTTATGTAAAACAAAATAGTGCTACAAAGAAAATAGATACAATATCTAACACAAGTGTGCTATTGGAAATAGGAAACATAAAAAATGGTAGCACATTCAATACTATATTTAAAAATATCTTTATTTTATATGTATATTGGTCTACAAAAAAATCTTTTATTTTATTTCTCTAATTCTTTGGTATCTTTATTCGTAATGTCTTTCGCAAGTTTTGAAACACCATTCACAATCTATGTAAAAGAGACAAACGTAATAGTCCATAAAGTAATTTCAATCTTTCTACAATATACATCCCTACAGTCTAATTTAATAAGTGTCCAAATTATCCATCACTTGTTAGTACAAGATTTCAAACAATGTAGTTTAACTACCTAAACTAACCTTACTCAATTAAGAACTTGCAACAACTTAAGGTGCATCTCTTGTTTTATGTCATTTTTTGTATTATCTTATATGATAAATAATATCATTTTAGTTTAAAGGATTGTGGGTCAATGAATACAAGTTTCTCATATTTGAGATAATTTTAATTCATTGAATTTAGATGAAATAAAGAAAATATGACAGATTGTGACTAAAATAATATATGAAGTTAAAACCAAAAAATGAAGTGTGGTCTACACAAAAGTGAATCTACCATACAAGATAGAAATGTGAATCTTTAAAAAAAGTCAAAAATACATTGGGAGCTATCTCTTCGCATATCTCAAAAATTATAATTGTGGTTCAAAAGGAAGCAAAAATAGATATCGACACACAAAGAGAAAATACCTCAATTGGTCCACTTCATAAGGCCAAAACAATCAACATAAACTATCAAGAAATAGATGAAGAAAATTTGGAACTATATGCTCATCCTCAAGTTCATTCCAAAAAGATTTTTCATGTTCATTGTTGAATGTGTTGGTTAACAGATTGGCATTTCCAAAATTTATGTTAAATTTTAGACTCTTTTTACCCAAACAAGACCACCACTATTAATGAATAGTTGAGCGAATAAGCAATCAATTCCTCTCTGAATTTTTTTTTGAAGGCACACCTCCCTCCTTTAGATAAAATTTTGGATTTTTGGAATAATAAATACTTATGTATAATTTTAACAAGAAAGTAAGAAAGGTTCTAACAATTACCCATCACCATGAGATAATTGTGAAAAAGGAGATTATACATGACATTAACTCAAAGGTTAATTCTGACAAATGACTATTTTTGAAATAAAACTTTCACTCAAAGATAAAACACCATATTTGATAACTCATAACCAAAAGAATCAATTTTTGATTATGGTGATAACCATATAAGTATTCACACTACAAAGAGTATTCATATCTAATGCCTACAATCAAAGTTCCAAACAAGAATATATATTAACTAGAGATATACAAAGACATCTACTTATATTAGAAATTAATATCAACTTTATTTCAAAATAATTTGCAAAATCAAAATTGTTTCTCACTCGTTCTTCAAATAGAAAGGGGAATTTCAAAATTGTTGATCGCTTTCTATGTATACCTTTTGAATATTTAAAGTTTCTAACCCCCAAGACAACTATCACAAATATTACATAATAAGTGATTCTTTTTTCAAGAATCCACATTGAAAATAAATATATCTTTTAAAATCAAAATAAAACAACCAGTGTTAGATGAAAATGACAGAAATAGAAATGAGAATCTATAACTCATTTTCATCTTCTCTTCATCGACATTGGTGGTTGTTGGATTTCTTGTTGCTACTTGTACACCTATAGAGCTTTGTTGGAGGCTATAATCTTATCATGATATGGAATTTTCACATTCTTACTTTGTAGGGCCCATAATATTTTACCTCTTTTAATTTCTTCGACCTTCGCAATTTAAGGTTGATGATGGATAACACGCCACATTAGGGTTGCATCTATTCAAGCCAAGTCATTGTGCTTTTCTTTGCTGAAAGTTGTAGGGTGGGCTATGATATCAATATTGTTTTGATACTCCATTTTGAGTTCATTAGTAGAAGCAATTCTTGAATTGTCTTTCCTTTTTAGCTCACAACCAATATCTTTTGAAATACTGCATTACTTGGGCAACAATTTCCTTCACTTCTTTGAGAAACTTAATCTATTTAATTAATTTTTTTATGTAAACATTCACATTCATATTAGAGACTATAAATCACTATTCTACAAGGGATTAGTTGTGATGATATATGCCTTTGGATGTTGCTATATGAAGCCCAATATTAGTGATATCCAAAGATAACCTAATAGTTGCCTTATGTGTCATTGAACCTCTATTTTTGAAACTAAGATATCAAACGACACAATGTTTCTAGATTTACCCATTCATTATAGGGCCTAATTAATTAATTTATTGATAAAAGGCATGCATTCATCCTTCAAATCCTTGATCCACTCCTAGGCAATCCTATTGAATTAATTTTTAATCTATAACACAACATAGTTGGATGAATGACTGCAGGATTCTAGTTTCATTTTAGTTGACAAAGTTGTTTCCAATCATGAAGTTGAGGACAAGATTGAAAAATCACTTTGTAGCAATTGGGAGTGGAGAATAAAATTCTCTTAACTAGAGAGGTCTTGTCCATGTTCTAAGAAGAAAAAGGAAATGAGATCTTAACACCAATAGTATCATGTTGTTGTGTGTCCAGAGTAAGCCCCATGCATTTTCCCTCATCTCCTTGTTTTTCACTTGATTCTCCTATCTCCATATTGGGCAGTGAACCATATCCACATGTAGGTTTCATATTTTGATCCTTTTCAAGAGTTTCCCATCCCCAATTCCTCCTGTGCTACTTGGAGTTTGTGTATGTGTGATAGAAATAATGAGTGATGTATTAAGTTGAGATGAACTACTCATTTGGAAGGTTGAGTGCTTCTAGTAGATGAAGACTTCTTTGGATTCCCATTTTTCTTTTCTACCCACATTGGGATCTTCCTAATCACCATACTTGTTCTCCAATCTAGGTTATCCTCTTTGGGCAGACTCTATTCGATAAGATCTAGTGGTTGTGCATGAGCTTTTAGAGTGTATGAAGGATCAATTACATTAGACTCATCATATGTGATGTCATCCACATCAAATGCAAGATGGTAATTGATTATTTATTTTAAAGACATATGTGACTAGTCTCTCCTTCTAACCTCCAAATTATCTTGAAAATATGCACAATAATCCTCTAACAATGGGATATGATGGTAGGAAGGCCCTAAGAGTAAGAGCAAGGTATTTTTAACGAGTTCCTTTGAATTAAAATGCATCCTCATAGTATTATAAATATCTATTTTGTATTTCTCTACTACCTTAACCATGTTCAAAGCATTGGATTTTGATTGACAGGTATACACTTCCAAATGAATGGGAAATTGGATGCTCACTTTCTTTATCTCACTATGCCTTTTGTTCACTTTCCTACACAATTCAACCATGATGATTTTATCATTTGAGTACTTGGAAAACTTCCATGGAAAATCATTGAAACCACCAACTTTAAGATAGGTGAAAGTTAGAAACTGTATAAAGAAGCTTCCATAGGTTTGGATGAAGCTACAACCTTAGGGGAAATCCTCCATTTGGGATGACCCTACGTTTCCCTCACTATTTTCATAATGAATGTATCATTAACTTTTCCAAAATTAGAGTATCTATTTTGCAAATGTATGCTACATTAAAAATCATAAATTTACATATCTTATTTGAATTCTTCAACGTAATCTAGCTCAGGCCAATATTTTGTCCATGATAGAGCACACAATCAATAGGAAGACATTGTTAGGAATAGTCCCAAGAGATAACTGAGAGCGGGGGGGGGGTGAATTAGTTATCTACAAGATTCAATTCTTTATCCAATTAAGTAAAAAAGAACATTAAGCATAAACACAACATAAGAACACTTAACACAACAACACAATTTTGGTTACAGGGAAAGCCAAATAGGTAAAAACCCCAATGGGAATTAGCACCCACTATAAACTACACTAGAGTATTATGATCCCTGTTAGAAGATATTACAACCCTGTTAGGAGTTGATCTTTAGAATGCATTAAGTACAGTGACCTGGTAAAAGGTCAGACCCTGTTAGGAGTCTTTTACAATTAACCCTGTTAGGGGTGAGGACACACTATCTGGGAGCACACTGCTCAAAAGGGTGAAGGCTGCAACCTTCTATTTAATAGATACACACTATATCTAGATCTTGGTGAACTGTGAGTAGACCTGATGTCTTGATCAGTTCCAATGGATAGCATACACTCTCTACTTTGTCACATAGACCTTCTGCTAATGGCTCAATACTTTGCACCTTCTTCTCTACTCTTATCTTTCAATTATCTACCATGCTTAGGAATCACAAATGACTGCTTATAAATATCTTCCTCTAAATGATATAATCAAGTCAGTCTATTATAACCAGCTTGAAATCATATTAGAGAAACAATACAACTCTCTAATAACATCTTGGTCATCTCTACTAAGCATGCAACACAAATTAGGACCGCACAACTCCATATGAGTAGACGTGTTGCTTCACATTGTCGACTCCACCAAATTAATTGATACTTTCTTCTTATGCTAAATTAAATCATGAGCTCTTAACCAAAAATTCTTAACTCTTATCCAAACACTATTATGAACACACATATCCAAATGATAGGTGCAACTACTACAATAATAAAAAAATTGTTGGCTCTACCAGATAAACTCAGGAAACTGTGACTGTCAACTGGAGACTTCATAACTCAACTTGTATTACATATCTGACTCTGTGTCCATGAACATAGCATCATAACCATGTCTAAAAAATAAATATAAATGTGCAAGGATACATTACAACCATACTGTAAATGACATACAAAACTCTTCCTAGGACTTGTCAGGAACACTCACTGATATAGACTATTGTATTACTGTCTTCACTCAGAATCAACCTCTACATCTATGATATCATGCTGATAACATATCTAGGAAACATGTACTCAAGGATCTATCTATCAAGCTTCCATGCACTCTGCTTACCATATGTTGTCATCAATGACAAACATACAGTCAACACTCTGGCTTACTGGCAAATAGCCAACAATCTCCCCCTTTGGCATTGATGGCAACATATGGAATGAAAAACACCACCAATCCAAATGTACAATCATTTTATAATATTCTCCATTTCCTCAAAAAAACTCCCCCAAGGATGAATCCTCCATCTCTTACTATTTTATTTCTTATTGCTAAATACTTACTCCCCCTTGCTACAATTCTTTTATAACATTCTCCATTTCCTCATCAAAACTTCCCTAAGGATGAATCCTCCATCTACTACTGAAATGCTCTGAATATCAACTATAGTATTACTTAATTTTTTGTTTTTCATGACTATATACTTACTCCCCCTTTGACATCAATGGAAAAGGGCACCAAACAATGAAGCACCGGTACTACTCCTGAAGTAGACTAGTCAACCATTAATCAATCACTGAGGACTGATGCACTCCTGCAAACTCTAATAAGATTCTGGGAAGGGAATTACTCCCATCTTCTCCCTGACATACTAAAATGTATCCTTAGGTAAATTCTTTGTGAATATGTCTGCTAGCTGATCTTTTGTGCTCACATAGTCCAACTTTACTTCTTTCTCTGCTACTTTCTCTCTTAGGAAGTGATATTTAATTTCAATGTGTTTTGTCTTTGCATGCATCATAGGGTTCTTTGACATATTGATAGTGCTAGTGTTATCAAAATGAATAAAAATAGGATAATTAATCTGAATACCAAAATCTTTTGTCATCTACTTGATCCATACAATTGTAAAGAAATTTAATGCTGTTGCAACATACTCTGCTTCTACTGTGGATTGAGAAATACAATTTTGTTTCTTACTTGTCCAAGTAATAAGACTATCTCCAAGAAATACTGCTCCTCTTGAGGTACTCTTCCTATCATGCATGCATCCTACCCAATTTGCATCTGTATACACATGAAGTTCTACATTTTTTGAATTAGGATACCATAAACCATAGTCTATAGTGTTAGGAATAACAGTCCACAATACAACTAAGAGGGGAGTGAATTAGTTGTATAAAAAATTATTAGACTTTAAACTTTAAGCAACACAATATCAGATCCAATGAACACAATGAATGCCAACACAATAACATAATATTTTGGTCTTGGGGAAACCCTGTTAAAGGTAAAAACTCTAGTGGGAATTAGCACCCACAAATGATGTACTGAGAGTATAATTATCCTTGTTAGAAGATATAGCCCTGTTAGGAGATTATTGAAACATTACAATACATAGTCCTTGTTAGAGGACAAACCCTATTAGGAGTCAAGAACAAAAGGGAGGGCTCACTACCCAAAGAAGGTTAAGTCCACCTTCAGAAATCACTATTCACAACACAAGTGTATATGAAGAAATACACAATCTTTTGAATTGTTCAGCAACAACTGTCTTTGCTTGATCAGTTCCAATGAAGTCCACCAATAAACCTTTTCTCTACATACAATAGACACAAGCTCACATATTTCACAACCTCTCTATATCATCTTCTTCTCATACATATCTTTTCCAAATAAAAGACCTTTCATTTATACCTTATTACAATTCTTATAAATAGGTCAGCCCATAAGGCTTTCCTAATTACAAACAATTACATAAACCCTTGGTAAGATACACACAGTATCTAGAGAAAGTCTACAATGATTATATTACAATAATTAAGGACCGACATCCTTAATTCAAGTTCACCATTTGTTATGCACGCTACATCTCTGTAGTCAGCTTCCAAATAGATCATTTTCTAGAGTACATGCTATTAGCATACAATTTTTTCCCTTCTTTAAATTAGTTTTCAGACTCCCATAAAGCATGAAAAGAAAAGAAAACCTCAACACTAACAATTGAGTTCCTTTGAAAGAAAACTCTTTGCAAATTATCAAGGTGCAACTACCTTCTAAATAGATTTTCAATACAATCTTATTGAACAAAGAAATGTAAAATCATGTGTGCTTTTAACTAGAAAACACATAAGGTCAACATTCAATTCATCAACATGAAAAGAATGTGTAGATTTTCAAAGAACAACATCTACTTCTAACATTGCTTCAAACTATAAAATATTTAAAATTAAAAACTTCTATAATGATTCTCTCTATTACTCTAAGCACAAAATCAACTCATATCACAGTTGAGCTTTGTTTAATATAACTCACTTCCATAAGAAAAAAAATTATATAGGATAAACAATAGTATTTATCAATTCAAAAGCTCAAACATATATGTAATACCATAGGATATTTCATATATTCTATTATATCAGTATTTAGAAAGATTAAAGCATAGTCTTTAGAAAATAGTTCCCAAAAGCAACAAAGAGCCAAACGACTCCCAAAAGAAGAACCCTTTCTTTGTCTTTCTATTGCATATTTATCTTCCTTTGTCTCCCGATGATCTTTTTTAGTTTTTATAACTGAATCTTTCCTTCCAATCAAAATCTCTTCATCCACTTTCTTTTAGTTTATCGGGCCTAATGTTCTTTAACATTATGTTTGCAAGGGTAGTAATAAATACACCTGCCTAATTCATAACATGCGTATATTTAGACACATGGTGTATAATTTAATTTTAAAACTTTGTCAAATTTAACCTCTGTAGTTGGAACAAGAAGCTGCTGGCCTCTCTGAGATACCTCTACATAGTCATGTGTATCTTTTGATTGCAAACAAATTCTACTAATCTCTCTAGTTAGATCCTACGCCATTTGTTTCCCCACAACATATCCAAAACTTGGCCAAATCCAACGGTGCAATAAAAAGTTATGGCCCTCGCACTGAGACCTATTTTTCAGTCTTCATAACATTTGTCATTATAAGATGCTGAAGAAATCCTTTGTGCACAGTCAACATTTCTCTCCAGGTGTACCATTATAGATTAAAAATATCTCCTCCACAAGTATATTTTGTAATTCCATTTACCACTTGATCAAAGGAATGTCAATATCACCAATATGATAGTTGGCTATTGTCAATTACATATGAGTGTGGCCCCTGGCTTTTCAAATCATTGAATTACTTAAGACCCTTTATTAACCCCAAATATTATAGAGAAATAGAAATGGAAATACACTACAACATGTAATCATATCATGTTGGTTATAAATAAAATTCACCAATCACCAGTTAAACTGGAATCCTTATGATAGGCCTTTTATACTTCATGCATTCCATATTCACCATTCTGAATCTGAACCTTGAACTTGGGGTTTTTGAACCTGTACTTTCAAACTTGAATTTGCACTAGCATTTTGAAATTGAACCTTGAACTATGAACTTTGAGGTTCAAGTTCGAGTTCAATAATTGTCCTCATTTCTTCTTCATAAGATGTCAACTTACAAAGTGATTATTAGTTAAAAATCAACATAAACCATAAGAAATTGAGGTACATTTTTCATAAGAATTAGTTTTAAAGTTTTGAAGTTGGGTGCTAGAGGCAAGCCAACACATGCCACAGCTGACGGCATCCTGCATTCCGTACAACACCCATAAAAAGCATCCTATGTCCTACATTTAATCACATCACCCTCAAAAAGCATAGAACCATATCACAACCATCCCCTTTTGCTGCATCATCATCCTCCACATCTTAGGACTTTGCATTTCATGCTTGTTGAGACATGATCAAAGAAGAGAAAATGTATGGACCACAACCGTGCCAGTAGTTCATTTGATTTGAATGACCCTAACAGTGCCATTGTGATATATGACCCTCAACTACCACAAGTTGAGAATGTGTGGGTAGATCCTACTAAAACACCCACCATAAATTCTATAGAAGAATTCATGAGCCATCCTAGACATGCGCAAATGGTAAGTGCGATCATTGCTCAAAACTATCTTTCCATCTTGGAAAACTACGCACAGGAGAGTACTCTCATTCCATCACACCTTCAGCCTTTTGATCCCACAAGACCCATACATATCCCTACCAATGCATACCCCATTGTTATCCAAAAAATCCATAATCCCATCCTACAGCTATCCCACACAGCTTCACCTATCGCTCATCTCCTACAAATAAACTCGACAACCCCCACTAGTCATACAACAATGCAATCCACTCCCTTCTCCATCATGGGTGTACCACCTCCACTTACCACATCACAAATGGCTATGTACATACAAAATTATGTGCAAGGACCACCTCTGCCTCCCTCACAAAGCACCATGCAAATAGTACCCCCACTTTTCACAAGCCAGGCCTCCACATCAACATCTCTTTCCTAGGGGTGACACAAACATCTCCCTTTGCCACTCAGACAATATTATCCTAATCCGCCACATAGCCATCCTCTACACAAGTTCCTCCTCCACCCTTCATTACCAACACACAAGTGTAACAACTAGCCTTTACAATAGGAATGCATTTTATGGGTTCCCAAAACCCTCCATCCACATCACATAATCCCACCTTCGCTCCCACATTCATAGCTACATTTGCATCACAACCCACAAAAAGAACAGGCTCTTCCTGGGGCCTCACCCAAGCATAGATGCATGCCCTAGGAATAAAATCACAATCTCATATATCCAACCCCATCAAGCCACAAGTATTCTTCCTTCACATAGTACAACAACCTCCACCACCTCCTTCTATCGCATCTTTTCCCACGTTCACTAATTACCTATCTATGCCACCCATCGCTTCTCAAACCATGCCACCACCATTACAACAACATAATTCCTCCCATATCGCAAGCTTCCTCAAACAACCACCCCCCATTGTCTATACCCAATAAACCATTCCCCCTCTTAGCAACATGGGTATGCATCCCTCATATATTAGACAAGCCCAAGGCTAGTCCCATCAGTAACCCTAGTCATTCTACCAACTTCCCCCACAACAATAGTATTTCCCTACACAATAGCAACATTTCCTCATTCCTTAGCAACAAAAAACCACACCATATCCCTCATAGTAGCACATAAAAATATTACAACAATAATACATGGCCCAACAAGCTCTCTAGAACCCATTCCAGTCTACCTACGTGGCAGGACAATCTCCCTATCCAATCCCACAATATCCTTTGCAAATCTGTGCATATTCAACTGCACCGTCTGATCCCTTCCCAATGGGAGTACCCACTCTAGTACTTGTCAATTTTAAATGGGAAGAGATGAAATTTTTTCTTAAAGAGCTTAAAGCTAGCAATGAGAGAAAAACATTCAAGTTCAAAGAGGTCTGTCCCTATCCTTTCAATAGATCTATCACAACAATCCCCTTCCACAAGAACTTCAAGACTCCCAAGTTTGATAAATACCAGGGGAAGGGAGATCTTGTAAGCCATGTCAAATAATTTGACATGGTTTTTCAAGATTTGGCATACAACAATAACTTCCTAACGTGCCTCTTCCCCAAAAGTTTAGGAGGGACCACCATCGAGTGGTTCTACAAAATACCATATGACTCAATCACCACATTTGTCAAATTTTTTGAGAAGTTCATGGCACAATATGTGCACAATGTCAAGAATGAGTTCTCCTTATTATATATATGCAATTCCAAACAAAAAGGGGGTGAGATCTTGGTCAATTATCTACAAAGATGGTAGAACCTCACCACGAGGTTGTCCTATCAATTGCCAGAAAAGTATCTTACCAAGATATTCATTGATAATCTACACTTGAAGTTGTCCTACTTCATGTGGATGAATTACATATAGACCTATCAGGATATCAAGGGAAAAGGGATGGACATTGAACAAGACATTTTGGAAGATGGTTCCATCAAACACTACAAGGAGAGCTCACATGACAGACCTAGTAATGATCAACCTCATTATTGGAATAAAAATAAGAATTTTTTCATAGATGGGGCCACTAATACCAGCATGTACAAGTTTTCATGGCTGGTCCTAATCCCCCTAATCCCCCTACCACCTTGCCAACCTCATACCAATCAAACCAACGTAATATCTATCACACAAGGGAAAAAAAAACCACACATTTAGAACAATCAAAAGCACACATTCACCCCTCTCGATGAACCTTTGGATGCCATTTTTCATCATATGGCAAGTTCCAATTTGATCATCTACCCTTAAACCTAGCCATTTGATGAGTCGATCCCCAAGCCATCTTAGTATAAAGATAATGAGTATTGTGACTATCACCGTGTCAAGGGACACACCACCGTGAAGTGCATGAAGCTCAAACATTATATCTAGGGCCTTATTGATAAAAAGTAAATCATAGTTGATGCACCCACCCAAGCATAACCGAATGCTAACCTACAGATCTACCAAAATGTGTTTCCTCAACACAACATAAGAAATAACCAAGCCAATGATAATCTGCCACCCCAAAATCAAGGAAAGGGAAAACAAGGTGATAATATTGATAGGAAAGACTACACCACAACCTACATCAATAATGACAAGTTTGTTGGTTGCATCTCCCAGGTTGAACCCACTGTGAATGTGATCCACGTCAAAGGTGTTGATATTCAATGTGCAGCTACCAATTGTAGAGGCCAGATATCATTTTTTGGTTCTAATCCTACGACCAACCCTAATGCATAGTATAACCTTCTAGAACACCTTGGAAATACACCTACTCAGATTTCCATCCTTGATCTCTTTCACACTTCACCCCTCCATTAGGAGATCCTCAATAACACCCTCTAAGAGGTGCGTGTCCCCACAGACATCAACACCATCCAGTTCAAAAACCTCATTGGGCACTTATTTGCATCCTCCACACTCTCCTCCAAATCCTTAGATAGGCCATCCATCAAACTAGATCACAACCTTTCACTCCTCATCGCAGTAATGGTTAATGAATTTTTTGTCAAGTGGGTCATGATAGATAATGGTTCGGCCCTAAACATGTGTACACTAAAGTTCATCCAACATGTGTGGTATATAGAGGCTGACATTTCTCACAATTTGATCACCATAAAAGCCTATGATAACCTGAGCGTACCTCGAAAGGTACCATTTTGTTACCCATCAGGCTGGGTCTAGTAGTTCAGGATACTATTTGTCATGTTTTTGATCTTGATCTTCCATATAAGATACTCCTTGGCCGACCATGGATCCACTCCATCAAAGTTTTTCCTTCCACCTACCATCAATGCATCAAATTCCCACACTAGGGTGTTGAGATCACCATCCATGCTGACCCCCAATCCTTCACATATTTTCATGCATTGGAAGCCTCTTTCCCTCATTACACCTATTGTCCTGACATCAACATTGGCACTTTGGTCACTAGTTCATCCTGATCCCATTGTGATCTACAGACCATCTTAGCCTCTACCCTCTCTAGTGTCAAGATCAACAATAGAGGCTACAATGAGTACATCCTAACATATTCTTTTGTAGTGGGGGCCCTACCCCTAGACTTGCACACTTAGGGGCATCCATGTCATCAAACTAAACCCCCTCAAGAGGACCCCAAGGTCAAGCAAATGGGACCATCTACATTCATCTCCCCCCAAATTATGAATAACCAAGAAATGGATCCTGACATTAATAGATGGTTGTACAGGGACCCCCCACCTCCCGACATTGAGCTTCTTGGATACTTCAAAAATAAGTACCACATATCCCACAAATAGGCCATTGAACAATGGAACTATCAGGGTGGTGACCTCAAACCCATAGAAGATGGTACAAAGGGCCCCATGGAAGCCTCCCAAAATCCACCACATCACGGCCTCGATTTTAATACCCCTCACCTACACATACAAGGACCCAATACTATGACTAGCAACACCAATTCACCCAACATGACCCTTTTGAATATCCAAGATGAAGTTGTTGAAATTAAAGACATTTTGGAAGATGAAGAAAAGAGATCCTACGATGATATCTTTGATGAAAAAACCTTGCTGGGAAACTCTATCCTTTGATAACTCACCATTAACCTAATCGACCTCCCCCTCATTCATCTTGAACTCATAGACTGGGACCAACCAAGTGTGGCACACATTAATGAGTTTTGAAGTGAGGAAACACTCCTAAGATTCATGGGAGCTATAGATCAACAATCAGACTGGGGGCAAGAATCAACATGCATCTATGAGCTCGACCCCAAGGGATACTTTAGGGAAGAGGAAACTCTTTAGCTGCAAAAATAGAAACAAAAAATAAAATAATGAGTCCTTTTGTGAAAACCCCTCTAGGGCACATTCTGACTCTAAAATAGGAAAAATAAAGGGTGTATCTTTTTGTGAAAACCTCTCTGAGGCACCAAAAGATGATAATTTCCTCTTCCTCCCATCTAGGACTACAAACCAAAGTAGTCTTTCATCCTCATTGAAGACACAAATCTAGTCAACTTGGGAACAAAAGAGTGTCTAAGGATCACTTATATTGCAACATCCCTATCACAGGGTGAAGATTTGACCCTCACAACACTCCTCAAAGAAGCCACCATCAAATTCACATGGTTTTATGATCACATGCCTAGATTAGACTTAGATCTAGTTGTGCATCACCTTGCAGCAGATCCAAATGCCAAACCTATTAAGAAAAAGCTCTGAAAAATGCATCTATAGGTAGCCCTCCTAATGAAAGTCAAGCTTGAGAAACTCCTACAAGAAAAGATCATTTGTGCCATCGACTATTCAAAATTGATATCCAACATGGTGCGACTCACAAAACCATCAAGTGAAATTAGAATATGTACAAACTTCTAAGATTTAAACAAGGCATGCCCAAAATATGACTTTCCTCTACCAAACATTGACATGATCGTTGACCTAACAATAGGGCACAAGATGTTATCCCTAGTGGATGGTTTTTTAGGATACAACCAAATATGCATAGCAAAATAAGATCAACATAAGATAATATTCACAATGCCCTAGGGCACCTTCATCTATAACATGATGTCATTTGGGTTAAAGAATGTGGGAGCTATGTATCAAAGAGTAATGAATGCAATCTTCCATGACATGATCCATAAATTCCTTGAAGACTATGTAGATGACATCCTCACCAAGTCAAGAATGTGATTGGAACACCTTGACATCCTTTAACATGTGTTTGATCACCCACATCACTATGGTCTGAAATTGAACCCGAAGAAATGTGTCTTTGGTTTCACATCAGGAAAGTTGCTAGGGTTCATCATGTCACAATGGGGCATAGAGATTGATCTTAAGAAGGTAAAAGCCACAATGGAAATTCCTCCTCCTTGGACACTCAAATGGTTAAGGAGCCTATAGGGAAAGTTTTAGTCTATCTACAGATTCATCTCACAACTCGAAGACAAGTGTCAATAGTTCACACATTTGTTGGGCAAAGATACAAATTTCAAATGGGATCGAATATGTTAAAGAAGTTTTGAGAAACTCAAGGAGTATCTGGCCAACTTGTCCATTCTCATACCACCAATGCCAAGATGACCTCTCATTTTATACATATCAGCAATGATGACCTCATTGGGGGAACTCCTAATAGAACTTGATGATAATGGAAAGGAGTGCACCATCTACTACATCAATCACACACTTTTGGGCTATGAGCTAAACTATTTTCCCATGGAAAAATCATACATTGTAGTGGTTTTTGCCACTCAAAAACTTTGGCACTACATTCTAAGCCACATAGTGAATCTCATCTCCAAGGTTGATCCCCTCAAGTACCTACTCTCAAGAACCATAATTACAGGAAGGGTGGAAAAGTGGGTCATCCTCTTAAGTGAATTTGACATCCAATATGTCGACCGAAAAGGAAATAAAGGGGTGAGTCATTGTAGATCAGCTTGTCAAAGCACCCCTAGTCGATGCATAACCATTGGTGATGGAGTTCCTAGATGAACATCTTTGCATGGTGAAAGAGTAGCCTACATGGAAATTATACTTTGATGGGTCATACACATCTCATGGATCAGGAGCAGGGATTCTCTTTGTCACCCCTCAAGGTGATTACATTCCCAAGTCCTTCAAACTTGGATTCCCTTGCATGAATAATATTGCAGAATATGAGGCACTCATTTCAAGCCTCATAATAGCTATCCAATGGAACATCATAGAACTACAAGTATTTGGACATTCCTAACTGATCATCAAATAGGTGTTGGATGAATTTCAAATGAAGGACAACAAATTGTTTCCATATAAAGATCTTGTGGACAAGTTAAAAGAACAATTCGTTAGTCTATAGTTCACACAAGTACCAATGCTCTAGAACAAAGTAACAGATACAATGGTGACTATCAGATCACTTTTAGAAATCCCTCGAGATGTCACACAATATGAATTTCTAGTTGAGCAGTTACACACACCCTCTTACAAGAATGCTGACTCCAAAATGGTGTTTGTTTTGGTTAGTCATCAGTGCCCATGGTACCATGACATTCATGCTTACCTAAAAAATGGTATCATATCCCCTCACCTCACCAACATCTAACGCTAGAACCTCATTCATAGAGCTTTCCGCTACACTCTTGTAGCCAACACCTTATATCATTGTGGGTATCATAGCATCCTCTCTTGATGTCTAGATTAGAACGAGGCCACCATGGCTTTACAAGAGGTTCATGCTAGCATTTGTAGTGCCCAAATGAGTGGCATGGTCCTAGAAAAGTAGCTTCTTAAATTTGGGTATTACTGGTCGACTATGGAGCATGACACATGTGATTTCATAAAGAAGTGCCTACCCTGTCAACAACATGCCAATTTGATTCATGCACTAGCACAAGAGTTTCAGCCCATTTCTCCACCATGGCCATTCTCGTGTTGGGGATTTGACTTCGTTAGTTTGATTGCACCCCCTTCCTCAGATGGACACAAGTATATCATAATGATCATAGAATATTTCATGAAATGGATTGAAGCAATTCCACTCACCCTAACTATCGGCATCCAAATATCTAAGTTCATCCTCTACCACATAATCTGTCACTTTGGCATTCCCTCCACCATCTTCATGGATCATGACACACCCTTTGAAAACCAACATGTGGATGATCTATGTGATAGATTCTACATCCATCATCGCTTCTCCAGCCCATAATGACCAAGCTGGGGCAACCAAAAAAACTATCCTAAAAATCCTCAAGAGGGTTATCAATGATTCTCATCGCAACTAGCATCTCCAAATCAATCTCACCCTCTCGGCCTACTACACTTCATTCTACACTCTCACAATCACCACCCCATACTACCTAGTATATGGTGTTAAATCTATCTTACTAATCAAGGTCAAGCTCCCCTCACTATGCATGTCCATAAAGAACTACACCACCGACAAAGACTATAGCGTGGTACGCCTTACCCAGCTAGATTTTCTAGATGAAAAGAGGTAGTAGGCCTATGATCACTTGATTGTGTACCAAAATAGACTCAAAAGGAGCTACAACAAGAAGGTCCACCTTGGAAAATTCCAAGTGGGATACATGGTCCTAAAAGAGAATTAGAAAGTGCAAGAAAATCAAGAAAAGAAAGGAAAGTTTGAGCCCACTTGGTTGGGTCCTTATATTGTCACAACTTTCTTTGGCTCAGGAGCCTATCAATTGTCTACACCAAAGGAGGAACCTCTGAATGATCCCATTAACAACATCCATCTGAAGTGGTTCTACACTTGTACCATCTCGTATGTATCTGAAAAAATTACTAAAAATCTTAAAAAGTCCTAAAAAAATCATTGTCTTGGTGAAAACCTAGTAAACATGTACCTTGATGATATAAAAAACATTCAAAAAAATCCATAAAAATAAAAAAAATAAAAAACAAAGAGAAAAAAAGGAAAGAGTAAAGAGAAAAATAATCATCTATTGGTGAAAATTTGGCAATCAAGTGCCTTGGACAAGTATGTTGGTGAAAACTTGGAAACATGCACATACATAATGGACCGTACCATTATCTATCAAAATTTTGTCTCATGATCAAACACACCTTTTGTTATCTCTAATGAGCATTTAAGGTTGTCATTAGTATCAAAGGTTTGTAAAGATATCGGTCGGTCACTTACATTGAGCTAATCGGTAACTAGAAGCAAGATAGACTAGTCGGTAAAGCAATACAATGAGCATCAGATAGTTTACTGAGCATCGACAGATAGTAAACACCAAGCGTCACAATATACACCGAGCAGTTTATACAGTGTTTACCAAGGATCACATAAAATAGCATAGTAATCTGAAATTGCACATACTTCTATGCATACGGTTACAACGGTTCATAAAACATTTTACCAAGATCGAGGAACATTTAATGTGATGATATTCATTAAATGCAATGTATATCTTTTGTAATAGTTGATCTAGGACATTATTGTACACCGTAGATCTTAGGGTTATGACTATGTTGTGTAACCTAGTTTTGTTAAAGCAGAAAAAATAGAACACTATATATTTGTGTTCGCATCATTTTTTTGGTGTGAGATGATATGTGAATCACGGAGCACTTGAAGCAATTGCCTAACTTTAAGTCTATCAGTTAACAGAGAAAAATCAAGTACAGAGGAATTCAGATTGAGTAGAATTAGAAGAGGCTACCGAGCAGTTCAGAGCAGAGATTCATCACAAGTAAGGTGATATTTTATCAGAGCTTATAGATCTGTATCAGACAAGTGAGTTGTCAAATAGCAGATAATTACCTATTGCTTTCTGACAATTGTAATAGAGTTTTGGATAAAATCTCTTAACAGAGTAGACTTAACAGTCTTATGTAAATCTCTTAATCCCGTGCACACTTCATTAGTGTTGTTAAAATCCTATAACTAGGTAGATCTAGTTGATCTAACATGTCACTCCTAACAGGGTGAGATCACCAGAAGTGATCAAAACTTGTAGCCCTAACAGGAAAATCTTTTCTATCTGTAGTAGTGAAGAATTTGTGGGTGTCATCCCCACTGCAGTTTTTACCTTCTAACAAGGGTTCATGTGTTACCAAAATACTTGTGTCATGTGATTGTCATATTGATTTCATGTTGTTTACTTTCAAAAGTTAAATGAATGATTGATACATGCAGTTAGATTCAAGTTGTTTTGGTTGGTTATTACTGTTTACAATTATATATCAGAAAGGTTTACAAGTAAAGTTTTTGAAGGCACTAATTCACCCCTCCCCTCTCAGTACCTATCTCTCCTAATTCAAACAATTGGTATCAGAGTGCAGTTCTCTTATTGAATAGTTTAACCACTGAAGGGTAAAGATCTAAATCATGGAGGGATACAAGCTTGATAAGACTATTGCGAATTAGAAGATACAAATTAAAATGTTTGTGGAACACTATAAGCAAGCCAAGGAAGGACTAAAGAAATTACTGGTTGAAAGGAAGAACCTAGCTATTCTATAAAATGAGATCGGCTACCATGAAGAACCTATTGATGAAATGTTTGAGCATATTGGATCTAGCTCTAGAAGCATCTCTGATGGATCTGAAAGCATAATCACCGATTTATCTAAAAAGAATCAACATTTAACTGATCAAGTGAAAGCACTACAAATTGGTCAAAAATCTCAAATGGTAGAAACAATGAACAATGCAAGACAAGCCAAGCAAGAAAGGAATCTGGCTATTGATGACTGAAGATAGATGACTAAACAACTTCAAGCTAAAGAGAGTGAGATACAGAGACTCATTGATCATCATTTCCAAGTAACTAATGAAATGATGACTGTGAATCAAGAGGTAAACCGAGTGAATGGAGAATTGTCAAAAAGACTGCAAGATGTTGCAAGACTCAGAGAAGAAAATGAGAAGTTGAGAAATGAAGTGAAAAATCAACAGCAACAAAATGAAATGAAGAAACTTGCTGAGGACAGTTCTAAGAAGATTGATGACTTTCTGACTAATCAAAGAAGATTTGGGAGTAAAGCTGGAATAGGCTACACCAGCAAAGGAGAATAATCACAACAAGATGAATAAGTCAACAACAATCAAAATTAGAAACCTAAAGTGTTGGCATGTTATCACTGTGGCAAACCGGGACATACATCTAATGTGTGTAGAAGCAAAGCACAAGGTAAACCTCCTGTCACTCCTAAGTTTACTGGATATTGTTATTATTGTGGTAAGTTTGGACATCCTACATATGAGTGTAGATCTAAACAAAATGATATTGCTAACAATACCACTATGGAGAAAATATGCTATACTTGTAATAAACATGGACACACTACATGAGAGTGTAAGGATAAGATGAAGCAAGTATGGACTCCTAAGTAGCAAACACAATGAAAGCCTTATCAACCGAAGAGACAAGGTAACTTTTATGTTTTGGATTATAATACATGGGCTAACTGTACTGCTTGTGGTAGATATGGACACATTACAACAAATTGTTTTAGAAAGAGTTTGATTGGACAATCAAGAAGCTAGACAAGCACTAGAATGGCATGTATGCACTATCATAGGGTTGGTCATTTAAGCAAGAATTGCATAGACTGAGCACTAGATGAAAACCATATATTTGAGAGTGGATATACTATCACAGATATCATGAAGTTAAGGAACACTATGTGGAAGAAGGCATCTAATGAGAATGCTGAGTCAAGTAATGCTGTCGGTGAAACCTCATCCACTAGATTAGGTGACATCGATACCTCCACTTAAGGTGAAATAGGTATGTATGAGACTGACATTTCAAATAATCACATTTTACATACATTCCCTTATACGTGATGTACTTATGCCAAATCTACATGAATAAAGATGCACTATGGTTTATATGTTATGAGCTATTAATGTTATATAGTCGGTAAAAGAGAGACTGAGAGTTGGTTACCCATTGGTAATCACTATCTAAGGTTAATCGAGAACATGTATCAACTGATGAAGAAACCCTATGTTAACCAAGTGGATGGAATTTTTAGTTGTCATCGAGCTGACAACTATTTTGTACTGAAAGTTAGGTTAAGCATTTATTGCATGAAAGTTTGAGTGGGAATATCAAAAAGTCTATAAATACATGGGAACATAGTTTATTATTATATTGCAATTTTGAAGAGCAGAGATTTCACAGAGAAGTGTTCAACCTAGAAGATTTTCAGAAGGATTCAAGGATACTTTAGATCAAACTGACATCACTCTTCGATGATTCTAAGTAAGTTCATTTGCTATCAAACACTTTTTATCTTGTTGCTTGCTGAAACCCTAGAATCGATTTACAAAATCTACATCGTCTGCAAGAAAATCACAAATTATTGAGGAGGAAGTTAATCTAATCGTTAGGGAAAATTTTGGCAAACCTAAGTTTAAGCCACATTCTAAGGTCACAACACAAATAGATACAATGGGTGCTTTTTCTAGCATACCAGATAGGGTTTTATTAATAAAAGATGTAAGATCATATATTCATTGAAAAATCAAAGAAGTTGGAGATTTTGAAACTATTGCAACATATCAACAAATCTATGGAACTGATGGTAAATTGAAAATAGATCACAAGATGATTGAGGAATTAGGGTTATCATGTATCACACACTTTTTGCAATCATTTAAGACAGATTGGATCAGAATCATTTTGAGCAGGTATCACGATGACAAATTCTAGTTGGATAAACCGATAGAGGTCAACAAGAAAATGATCAGTAGGGTTACTAGGCTCCCTACAACCGACAAGGCTAAAGCTTTTCATAGTTCATCACAACTAGATGTTGAGAAGAATACTAGAGCACAATGGGATGGTTAGGCACTAAAGATTTTGACAACCAGATACCCAACAGTTAAGTTCATAGCACATGTGATCAGGTACAAGTTATTTCAATCAAGCAGACTCAACAATGTACCCTACATCATAGTAGACATGGTGCACAAAATTATGGTAAAAGGTCATCAGGTTGATCTTTCTGAGGTACTATTTCATCAACTTCAGGAGAATATGAGGATAATAAGAAAAAAGAAGTCTAACACATGTAAGTTTGGATCACTACTTGTTTGCATATTTTTCTATCTACAAAAGTATGTACCTGGTGTCGGTAAAGTAAATTGGAAACCAGATATACTGATAACAAAATAGATCAATGATATGATGAATAAGTTAGGAGATAAATTGAATATAGAGTTTGATGCATAATTCAAAGAATTTTAGACTAAAATGCACAAAAGAAGTAGAATTCTGAGTGAATTAGTTCAAAGATTTGAGAATGATATATGTTTTGTAGTCAACACAAATTATACTTTGATAAAAGTAGTTGAACCTAGGATAAAATTCTTGGCACTGATGGGTTACAAAATGAACCATGATTTCACACTGAAATCTATTAATGCACTGCTTGCATTACCAAAAGATCCCATTGCCACTAGGTTCAGAGTGTATGAAGAGGCCAAATCTAGAATTTCAACAAATATAGAGATCAGTAACAAATCTAGAAAGGTAAAGAAGATGAAGAAAAATCTTACTGCTAGATATGGAGATGTGTCTAAAACACCCGAGGAGACACCGGTTGAACATGCAATCGAAGGTTAGTTACAGTTGGCTGACAAACCATATGATAGTGAGGAGACTAAGTCCGATGAAGAAGAAGATCCCAGACCGATTCCTCCACCTAAAATTCCTATAAAGAAATAGTTACCAGTACAAGAAGGTATGAAAACAAGATCATCAACTATAGCTTCATCACCTGAGAAGAAATAAGTAGAGAAAGTACCAAAAATGAGGGTAGCTACACTGACAAGGAAATATATCAAGAGAAAGAACAAGGCTGTAGTTGAGGCACCAAAGAAAAGGAGAAAACTGATAAGAAATAAAGAAGATCTTGAGGATACTGAGATTGAAGATGATGTCAATCAATTCAAGATGGTTAGTAACAAGGCAAAAACAATAGATGAAATTATTGAAGACATAATTGAGAACGGAGATCTTACCGATCCCTTACTAGATAGATTTGTCAAGATGTCAAATGAAGATCAAACCAAGATAGAAGAGGTTGTCATCCAAATGATGATCAAATTCAAGAAAGTTCCAATGGAATTTGCCCATGCATTAATGAAAAATTTGGATGACAAGATTACTAAAAAATGGGCTATTGCACTAGACATCGAGAAAAGAAAGAGAGAACGATCTCTAGTTTGGGTAGCCCCACATCTAAGCTTTTGAGAAATTAGTGAGTACATGACCAAATACCAAGCAAAATTTATGATCAAGAATAGAGCCTTGATGATAATGGATGAAAATATAGCAGATATGGATACCAAAACTGATTCTATGTGGACATCAATTTTTAAGGCCAAAGAAAAAGCTGAGCAAGAAGCATTTTTAAACTTGTCTAAGAAGAGACACAATTCAAAAGGTAAAGGTATTTGTATTGATGAGCGAACAAAAAAGAAATCAAAGAACACCGGTATATTAGTTACTGAGGTAATTGATATCACCGATCAAAAGGAAGAAATAAGTATTTCATAGGATGTACCAGATAAAGTTGAAATTCAACTAGAGAAGAAAATTGATGATGATGTACTCATTGAGGACATCACAAATGGTGATCCTGATGACAAAGATGATGAAGATGTAACTATCACACCTAATCAAGATGAAGCACTAGACACTGAATGTCTATTTACATCACTATTAGGTAAACTTCTTGTACTTGCAGAAGTAGCCAAAATTCTTTCACAAGTACGACCCAATGGCTCAGACCCTGAGAAAAACAAAGACATCATAGGGGATCAAAACATTGAGAAACCTGCAGAGATAGATGAGCCTACACAAATAGAGGCACCTTCCATTGAGGCAAAGGAAACAAAAGGAACAAAGGAAAAAGAGGTAATCCCACTTGACACCACATCTGAGACTCCCACTATATCAACCGAGACTACAGCTACTGAGGAGTAGAAGAAGGAAGAACATGTGTTAATCGAGAAGGATACTTCAAAGTTTGGAGACAAAACTATTGCTATTATTGAGAAGAAATCACCTCTAGCACCAGAGAAGAAGAAGAAAAAGAAAGGAAAAGGGCTGATCACTCTCAATGAAGTGATAATCATTCCTGAATGTGACCCGAGGACCCTAAGCCCCAAAGAATTGAGTAAATATGGGGAGTTATGTTCAAGAAAGGTAGCTCAAGAGAAGTTGAAGCAAGAACAAAAATGAAAAGAAATTTTAATAGATGTGAGAGATATCCTACAACAGGTAGTACTTGAGGTGAATATTGATGAGAATACTCCCATCATAGATCAACTTGCTACACTTTTTGAGAAGATCAATGACCCAGATATTGATGCAGATAAACAAATTGAAGAAAGGGTAGAATCCAAGATACATAACAAACTTACAGAGAAAATAAGCCTAAAAGTGGCATTGAAGAAGGTCAAATTATCTGAGGTAATCACTGAGATAAAAACTATCACCCAATTAATTTTTAATTTCTTACTGAAGCTTTGTACTATAGACACCTTCACTATTGAAGTCAGTGAGAAGATCAAAGGATTGGAAGTAGAAATATAGTTAAGTACAAATGTAGCTATAACCAAGCCTCATGCTTTCTTAAAGCACATTCACCAAGTTCAGTAACTCCAGTGGTTAATAGCAGATTTGAAGAAATAAGAAGAGCACATAACAGATCAGGTTACTGAGTTATAGACATAACTCCTACCATACCTAAATTTTTTTGAGGGACACATTGTCAAAGCCAAACAAATCATTGCAACACCAGAAATTTCGGTGTTAGATAACATCTTTGACATGCATGCAAAAGTTAGTCTTGAGCATATCGCTCTCACCAACTTGAAATAGGAATGGGAAAACCTCTTAGAGTCAGTGAAGAAAACCCACCAACATATTTTTGACAAGATGTGAGTATACTTCTTAATTTTTGTATTTGGCATTACTATCAAAAAGGGGGAAAATAATGTATAAGTCTTTATGCCAAATATGTACATAGATGCTACGTATACTACATATTATCGGGAGCATGCACCGAGGGGGAGTACTTAGAAGATATTTTTTGTTGTGTATATGTATATGGAAAAAGTATAAGTTATATAGAAAAATTTGTCTATATACATTTGAGTTTTGATACTAATGCCAAATGGGGAGATTGTTATCTCTAATGAGCATTTAAGGTTGTCATTAGTATCAAAGGTTTGTAAAGATATCAGCCAGTCACTTACATTAAGCTAATTGGTAACTAGAAGCAAGATAGACTAGTCGATAAAGCAGTACACTGAGCATCAGACAGTTTATCGAGCACCGACAGATAGTAAACACCGAGCGTCGTAGTATACACTGTGTAGTTTATATAGTGTTTACCAAGGATCGTAGAAAATGGCATAGTACTCTAAAATGGCACATACTTCTATGGATATGGTTAAAATGATTCATAAAACATTTTACCAAGATCGAGGAACATTTAATGTGATGATATTCATTAAATGCAATGTATATCTTTTGTAATAGTTGATCTAGGACATTATTGTACATCGTAGATCTTAGGGTTATGACTATGTTGTGTAACCTAATTTTGTTAAAGTGGAAAAAATAGAACACTATATATTTGTGTGTTCGCATCATTTTTTTGGTGTGAGCTGATATATGAATCACAAAGAACTTGAAGCAATTGCCTAACTTCAAGTCTATCAGTTAACAGAGTAGAGCTGAGTACAGAGGAATTTAGATTGAGTAGAATCAGAAGAGGCTACCGAGCAGTTTAGAGTAGAGATTCATCACAAGTAAGGTGATATTTTATCAGAGCTTATAGATCTGTATTAGAGAGTTGTCAAATAACAGATAATTACCTATTACTTTTTGACAATTGTAATAGAGTTTTGGATAAAATATCTTAACAGAGTAGACTCAACAGTCTTATGTAAATCTCTTAACCAAGTGCACACTTCATTAGTGTTGTTAAAATCCTATAACTAGGTAGATCTAGCTGATCTAAAATGTCACTCCTAACAGGGTGAGATCACCAGAAGTGATCAAAACTTGTAGCCCTAACAGGAAAACCTTTTCTATCTATAGTAGTGAAGAATTTGTGGTTGTCATCCCCACCACAATTTTTACCTTCTAACAAGGGTTTTTGCGTTACCAAAATACTTGTGTCATGTGATTGTCATATTGATTTCACATTGTTTACTTTCATAAGTTAAATGAATGATTGATACATGTAGTTAGATTCAAGTTGTTTTGGTTGGTTATTACTATTTATAGTTATATATTAGAAAGGTTTACAAGTAAATTTTTTGAAGGCACTGATTCACCCCTCCCCTCTTAGTACCTATCTCTCCTAATTTCAACACCTTCCACCAATATTTCTTCAACTCCACTTCATCCACACATCCATATTCACAAGGTGTTCTTATTATCACATCAGTAGAAGTGAACCACTATCCCGTGTCCTAAGCTTCTGGTATATACAATAGCATGTCCTATCCCTAAATCTCAAGTTGTGTACATAATCATCATTTGTTGACCTATCTTGAACTCTTGAGCTTTGTAATTGAATCTGTTGTATATAGTGTCCTAGTTTGTGCTTGTACCCTTTTTATGACTCCACATTTTTACATATCCATGTTTGTCATACAACAACATAATCTCAATGCTTGACTTGCTTGAGTCACATTTCCCAAGAATTACCTTAGCAAGACTTTCCAGTCATTGTGGTTATCCCAAAGTGCCCTATTGCTAGTTAGACTCAGTTTGTAGATAGCTCCACTAACCAGGTCCTTGTAGGATGTATCCATCCTCTTATCCAACCTAATGCCACTATCCCACTGTCAGTCAATCTCTTTTGGAAAAGGACATCTTTTGGATTTTATCATATTGGTTTCACATCTCTTTTTTTAATTTCTTGTTTGTCTTATTCCGCTTCATGGTGCTCCTCTCCTCAAGGTCACCATGATCCTTTATATCATGGTGCGCTATGAGTGAGGACAAAATTTGGGTAGGATCTCTTTGATTTTTCTATTTATGTCTATGTGTTAGTTAGATGTGACCCTTGCACATTCCACATGTGATCTTTCAGGTTACATGGTGCACTTTGGAAATGTCATTTGTTTATGAGTTCCCTGGCATTGTTTCCATCATGCCTCCACTTGGATTCATGTGTGATGTTGGGGAAAGACTTGTGTGACATTTTTGTGTCAGTCCTATGCAATGCTAGTGACATGGCCTTGAGTTCCTAGTAACCTTGGCTAGTCCCTTATGTTTCTATGTCAAACTAAGTGCTCAAACTACATGGTGTTATTCCTTCTCAGAATACCCCATGCTCAAACTTCAAAAACATCCCTCTATCAAAAAATCTCACCATCAATTCAAACAAGCATCCCATCTACTCATAAATCCCCTTGATCTCCACTACCAATTGCAACCAACACCTCCTTTGGCCCTAACACATATCCCCACACAACCCTTTTCTCCTGATGCAAACTTGAAAACTATTCATTCCTATTCCAATCCCTAACCCATGGATTTTGATTTTGCAAATCACCTCTCCCCATGACCTATCCCATTTCATCCCCTCAACTAGGGTTCAGTCAGGTAGTGATATTGTAATGTCCCCACCAGGGAACCCATAAGGAATCAGGTCTTATGACCAAAAATTACAACTAACAAATTTTTTTCTTCCTAACATTACATCATTACTACTTCACATTTACATTCCTTAAGGTTCCCTTAATGAATTCATTTACTAACACATTTACATTACGTATCCAAATTGAATTTCATTTCCTTTCTTTACTTTCACATTTTAGAAATTAAGAGATAGGGTAAGAAAATAACATTTCACTTACAATTATATTTCTTACTTTATATACTAATTTCATTTCTCCTTCCTACAGATTGAATAACTATTCCTTAAAAATTACATCTTAACCTTAGCATAATAAACATTTTCTTTCATTGCAACATAGGAGAGATAGAAAAGATAATTTCAACATGACATAATATATTTCCAACTTTGATCTTTCAAATAACAACCCTTGAAACAAAGCCTAGAACTATCCCTCTGAAATTACATTGCTTTTCTTTTCAATTACATATTTCTGATAATAGATCTCATAATAATAGGTACATGAATGGCCCGAAGGTATTACAACATATCTTTTCATCTTTCCTTTCAATAATTCATAATACAAAATACAAATATCTGCATCAATGCATAAATTTGAATGCATCCAAGTCATGAACCACAAACAGGACCTCAAAACATTTTTGCCACCCAACCATGTGGAACTGATGAAGTTCCACCCCCTGTGCTAGGAGATAGAACCAAGATACTCATAAGGCCCTAAGAAATCTAAGGCTACACAAAACCCTAATCTGAAAGAAATAACATAACAATATATCACTTTACTAATTACAAGGGTTAGGTTCCTAGCATACCCTCTAGGTGAGTGTCATCACATATCCTAGATTTTGGGATCCTTCATGGAAACCATGTAACCCTGGTTCCCCCTTTATGAATAAGGTTCCATCCTGGTGGTTAGCCATGGTCCTGGTACTCCAACAGGACTATGTGGCCATTAATTTGTTTTCTTTCATTATCTGTTGTTTCCCCCCTTCCCAGATTCATTGTTAGGTTATCACTTTTTACTAACCCACCCATAGGATCATCTGGTAACCACTTTAGGGTTCCAACACCTATGGTGAGCCACTCACCTGGGGTTCCTAGTCCCCTACCCACACACACAAGCCATGAAAACATCAAGTACTTTCAAAAGATCCATATCATAGGTCTAGGGAGCCCTCCGGTGCACTCAGACCACCCAAACAAGTCCTGACCTTATATTATGGACTCTACCAAAAGCCAAGTATGAACAAAAGATTATAATCAAAACCATGTATAGAAATACATAAGACATAACATAAAACTTCCCGCATGCATTTACACAACATTACATAGCTTATTTCAAAAGTCTAGGGAAATCTCATGTGCCTAAAATTTGGCTAAGTCTAAATTTAAAAAATAAAATAAAATCTAGAATTTGCATCTTAACTCCTATGAAGCTGAAACCTATCTCAATCATCTCAGAAGGTACCTAATTCCTTTATACAAGTATAACATCAAGTATAACATTTAAGTATAAGTTTGATACTTTAAGTTACTTAAGTACTTAAGTATCAAACTTATACTTAAATGTTATACTTGATGTTATACTTGTATAAAGCTTGTTTTCCTTGGTTGACAATACATTACTCGGTTGACACTGTCTTCCTCAGTTGACACTTGGTTGACACTGTCTTCCTCAGTTGACACTAGTTTTCTTGGTTGACACTATCTTCCTCGGTTGACACTAGTTTGCTTGGTTGATACAGTCTGCTCGGTTAACACTGGCTACTCGGTTAATAATAACAACTCGGTTGATAGAAACTAACAGGAACTATAAAATACAACTGTTAACTCTAACTTGTAGGTAAAACTGGGCATTATGGGGACTATGGTTGCCTAATCTGGGCATGACCCATTTGAGGTTTCCCAGTTTCCCTTCAAAAATGGTCCATCAATCCATCCTATCTATCCAACAAATCTATTCTAGATCTGGATGAAGAAAGGTGGTGCACACATAAATATGGACTAGTAGGGTTGAAATAATAGTTCTAAATTCTAGAAGCACTCATGGATATTCTGGAAAGAAAGGAGATAAAAAGGAGAATACTAAGGAGCCTACAGACTAACTTAATCAAAATAAAAACAACCATTCACAAAGAAGCCTGCAAGAGGAAAAGAGTAGGAAAAAGGACTGCATCTCAATCCTACACCTTCATGACCCTTCCCGTTTCTTCCTAGATTTCCCTATTTCATTCAATATTAGATAACACATCCTCCCACATGACCAAAAGCATTTCTAACTTCCCAGGAATATTTTGAAATACAACGTACATAAATAAAACTTTATAATCATACATAATTTAGTTCCTGAAAACATAGTAGAAATACACAGAGGATAAAACATTTACATATCATTTTTGACACATAGGACAACAATCATGTTATAATTTAATATCATATCATATACAAACACATTCATACACAAAGAGAAAGAATGGAGATTCTTTCCAGTATAGACCCTACCTTGGCTCCTGTGGAGAATCCTCTTCCCTTGGCTGGAGAATCTCCGTGAAACTTTAATCCTTGAGTAGATATCCTTCTGGAAATCTTCCTTTGGCAATCAACTCCAAGCAATCCTTACACATATGACTTCACCAACTAGAGACTCTCAAACTCACATAAACTTTAACCAAAATTTTTCAAAGAAATCAATTACAGACAACTCAAAAGAAAACAAATCTTCCAAAAATTATCATCCTCTCCGCACACAAAAATCTTCAATTATTTATCCTCCAACTATGTGGTTGGAGGAGTTTCTTTACGGGAAGCAACTTCTCCAACTTCCATAGTTGGTTGGAGGGCCAACCAAATAATTTCCCATAAAAGACTTAATCAAGGTTTTAATAAATTTAATTAAAATATCTTTTAAATAAAAGCATAACAAGAATAATAGACAAATACCTTTCAAGAAAAACACATAGCACAATAGGAAAACAAGTAGCCTAACTTCTAGGAGGTCTTGAGTTCAACTCCCTCCTAGATAGCTAATTTTACTACAAAGGACATTTTCATTTTATTATTATTATGTTTACTTTTTATTTAATACATTCATTAAATATACTTTATTTCACTCACTTTATTTACTTATTATAAATAACATACCATTTACACAATGAATTAAAAACATACAATTATTATTATTTATATAAGCATGGATATATGCATGTGCACCCACATATACACATACCTATATAAAATACAAACAATTATAACATAATTATTTATTATACATATAAAAAAGATTAGTTCTAGCTCATAACATAAACTCAGACCAACATCAAATCAAGTTCATAACATAAGCTGCATTCTACTTTCCCAACTAGGATAACTTCCTAAACAAAATTTTAAGTCCATGGGTAACCTCAAGAGTAACTTGGTTAAATCTCCACACATCAACAATTCAAGGATTTTGAAGGCAGGCTCAGACCTATGTAGCCAGGTGGAGATGATTCCTGGTACTTGCATCCTACATCACCAACTAATATATATATATATATATATATATATAAACATGCAATGACAAACAAGGAGGGAGAGTGCGACATTGTGTGGACCTCCTGTAGGAGTAACTATGACTACCCCTCCTCATCCTACACTCACATCAACCAATAAATGTCAAACCATAATAGGGCTAGTAGGGTTAGATCATAATATAAACATCATAACACCAATCAGTGTAAAACATTTTATTGATAGTTCATTTCTAACCATTCATGATTAAATGCTATTTTAATATTTCCAAATAAGCTGCAGTAACCAAATATATAAGCTCAAATGTCTCATAAAATGCTAACTAAATAATAATCATAGTCCATCATAAAATCCAAAGTGTCAAAGCAAAAGTCCTGCCAGTCTAACATAGGAAGATGCTAGGGTGGGCATTATAGATATGCTTCGCATACCACCTTCATTCCTATTCTCACATCCACTCATCTACACCACATCCCACATGCATTTTCATCCCCATTTCTACGTTGCATTTTCCCCTATCATTTAGCTTGCATTATTAAGGCATGTTAGATTAATTTTGCATCATCCTTTCACATGCATTTTTGCATCATTTCATTTAGTTTGTATTATAAAATCATTTCATTTAGTTTTCTTTATAAAATCATTTCATTTTATCATTTCACCTAAATTGCATCAATTAAATCAATCCATTTAAGTTGTATTACTTCATACATTTTAAGTTGCATAGTTAAATCATTTCATCTGAATTGCAAAAAATTGCATTGTAGTTCAATCATTTATCTTGCATTATTAATTCATTTTAGTCCATTCATTATCTTGCATTGTTAATTCATTTTAGTTCATCATTTATCTTGCATTGTTAATTCATTTTAGTTCATCATTTATCTTGCATTGTTAATTCATTTTAGCTCACTCATTTATCTTGTATTGATTAATTCATTTTAGTTAATTCATTATCTTGCATTATTAATTCATTTTAGTTCATCATTTATCTTGCATTGTTAATTCATTTTAGTTCAATCATTTATCTTCCATTATTAATTCATTTTAGTTCATCATTTATCTTGCATCTTTAATTCATTTTAGTTCAACCATTTATCTTGCATTATTAATTCATTTTCGTTCATCATTTATCTTGCATTGTTAATTTATTTTAGTTCAATCATTTGTCTTGCATTGATTAATTTATTTTTAGCTCAATCATTTATCTTGAATTGTTAATTCATTTTAGCTCAATCATTTATCTTGCATTGTTAATTCATTTTATCTCAATCATTTATCTTGCATTGTAAATTCATTTTAGTTCATTCATTATCTTGCACTATTAATTCATTTTAGTTCATTCATTTATCTTTCTTTGTTAAGAAATCATCTATACATACATGCATACATAAATTACAAATAGATCATATATCACATAGGCAAAATCACCCACCCTGCATCCACAAAACATCAGTAGTTGCATCTCAAATAAATCATCTAAAACACACACATCACATAGATATTAGAACCATATAAGCACATCACATCTTGCATCACTAACATGTTAGCCTCATAACATAATCATAAAACATCACATCACATCACATCCTGCATCAAACACATCAGTACATCATAAACATCATGCATAGAAAATAAACTCATAACACATTACATCCCACCCAACTCATCAAATGTATATATATTAGTCCTTAAAAGAATCAAAGAATGTCCCATCCCAAAGAATAGAATAATAAGTGTCTCTATAAGTCCAAGACCATCAATAAAGTACATATATAATACATAGGGATAATGCCCTCCAAAATGAATCATAGTGTACATATAAAAATTGTGCAGTATATCACTACCTATCTACCTCTTCTAAGGGAGGCTACATCTTGATGTTTGCTAGGGGGTCAACTTGTGGTAGATCTTGTGGTGGTGTCATGAAAATAACTATCTACATAACCCTTGGTGATGGTCATTGCACTATGTTGCAGATACCTGTGTCCTACACCTGTGTGGGTACCTATATCATCATTGCAACCCCTCCATCTCCTCCACCATCCACCTCCATCCCCACCCCAAATCCCTCTACCTTTTCCATATTCATAGAGCCATTGGCCGATCACTACTAACTCTTTGACTACCTAGGTCAGTGGCTCTCCTACATTGTCCTCTACGAGGCCCCATCCCTCTGACTTCTCCCACCTATCCTCTAGCTACTGTTAGCTCTCATCCCAATCCCCATACCTTTGGCCCCAAACTAGTTGGCTCATTGATAATGCGTGTGTTAGTCTGGTGGCACTACTACATGATACATAACACAATACCATCCCACCTACTCCCTCATGTCTGTCAGGTCCCTCTGTAATCACCTCATCTCCTTATATCTATCATGTAAGCCCCTGGCTACTCTCTCCCCCTTGGCAACCTATCTCTCCACCCCAAGCTGCTATACATCCATGTCTCTCTCCCCTATAGCCTGTCTCTCTTAGACTGCAGACAATATAACTCCACTTGTAACCAATCCCTCTCTGGCATCAAGATGTCCCTCTCTCAGTGAATCTTCTCTCTCTCATCTATGGTCTTGAGACCATCCTGTAGTGCATATGTTAGCTGTGTCATCAGGGCATCCCTCTCCCCCTACATGTCTCTAAGCATTTGTCTCATCCTATCAAATGCAGCATGTAGGGATGTGAGACACGCTTCTAGATCCCCACCTCCACCTCCTGATGATCCTACCTTTGATGCCTGTGTTAGTGGTGGGTCTGATGGTGGTCCATGCGGTGGTGGTAGTCCCTATAATGGTGGTGGCCCCTATGGTGCTGGTACTTGTACTCCCCCATCTCCTACTCCTCCTCCCCCCATCTCCTCCCTTGTTAATATCCATACCATCACCTCCCTCATCTCCATCTCCATCTCCATCTTTCCCTCTCCCTCCTCCCATCTTCCCCGCTCTACTTATAGCATGCCTAACTCCTCTCCTCCCTAACCACCTAGCTATGGCTACCCAACCATGCCCTTGTGCTACAGGTATTGCAACTCCCCCAGATGGTAATCATGCCCTCCCCATAGCTCGTGGCCTCTAAAACTGGTCTCTCCATCTGTCAGTCCTCTAACCCAATCCTAGTGCACAGGCTGTATCTCCTACCATGCATCTAGTATCCATCCCTATCTAATCTCCCCCAAACTTTGACCACCACTCCTGAGTCATCCTCTGATACCAATGATCCACATCTGGTACCCCCTATGAAAATATGAACTATCGAGAAACCCTCTCTAGCCTATAATGCTCTACAATGTACTCACATCAGCCTATAATATATGTAGGAGTCATTGCATATGGGTGTTGGAAACTACAATTGAAACAATTGTTATATTGTCATTGATGTGAAACCTTAACTGGTAAGATAGTTTCTATCTAGTAGAGTACCATATCTTTCAATTGATGAAGATGATTTGAAAGGTTGAATTATGTGATACTATAATGGGTACTTGATTAGTTGGAACATTGAAAAGGTAATGTGTTGTTTATCTTTAACACTAAGTGAAGAAGTCAATAGATTTGAGGCACAAGCTTAATTGAGCAAAAGATAAGAAATTCAATTTAAGCTGAGTGATGCTAGTGTGAACCAAGCATCGACAATTGCCAAGCATCAGATAATTAACTGAGTGAAGATAATGTTTATTGAGAAGAATTTTTTTAGTGATGACTGAGTTATTTAGTGATGACTGAGGAGAAGAACATAGTATTGACCGAGTGTCAGTAATTTACAGTTTTTGAAGGAATTGAGAATCCTGACTGACATAGTTGAATTCTTGGGATATGTAAAATGTGTTGACATTATTAATGAGTGATATGGAGCATTTAATGAATGATAAATTTTTTTCTTATGGATTCAAGGAGAATTTTGGAGATGTATCTAGAAGGAAAATGAGGAGAACAAAATGATAGAAGGATTCGATGAATCTGACCTAAACCTAAGATCTACAGAAGAGATTAAGTGGCAAAAGATTAATCTACCTGATCAAGAAGGTATAAGAATGACCTAATTATGGGTTATAGAATATGTGGAAGAGGTTGATGTTATTGATTGATGAATCTAAGTAGAAGGCTAAGGAGAGCTATGAAGAGATGAACAAAGTTGAGGTGATTTCCTGAAGGGATTTCTAAGAAAATTAGAGATGGAGATGGCAATGAAGGTCAGTCAGTAAATTAGCATATGAGCGAATTAGATCAGTAATTGCAAAGTGAGTTGTATATTTCATATCATAACCTATTGTTACTTTCTAACCATTGTATCAGTTAAAATATTTTAATCAAGGTTGACCTAATAGTCATTTTGTAAACCCTTTAATTAGGGTGGCATTATACTGGAATGTTCTTAAGCCCTCTAACCAGGCCACTCTTAACAGGGTGATTAAATCCTTTAATAGGGTCACACCTAATAGTGTGATTGTAAACCTTTAATAGGGTCTACTTCTCATAGATCTCACTTTAGAAGAGTGAAAATTAGTAGGATGTTACTGGTGGTTTTTCCCATATTGGGTTTCCACATTAAATCCTAGTGTTATACTTGTGTGAATGTTATTTGATGTGAATTTTATTGAAAATTTTATATTCTGAAAGTTGATTACTTTTGGAGCAGTGGACTGCAAGTTTAATGTTGCTGATAGAGACCGAGTGAATTGATGATTAGATCTAATTTTGTTGAAGAGTTTAAAAGTTATGTTGGTACATTTTGACCTAAGGAGAATTGATTCACCCACCTCTTAGTTATTCTTAAATCATTCTAACAATTGGTATTAGAGTTGTTGGTGCTTGTAAGGAAAAAATTTAAAGGTACTTGAAGCTAATGATCAAGATGTACAAAAAGGAGGTACCAAAGATGAACAAGGAGAAATTCCCTATATGGAAGAGTTTGATGAAATTACACCTAGCTGGTATTGATGATTCAACAAAATACTATGTTGAAAATGCTTAAGTACCAGTCGTTGCACCTATGATAGTTGAGGAGATGAAGGAAAAATAAGAACACAACTGGGAAATGTTGGAGATTACATCAGCCCTAAGCTATTATAAATTTGAAGATATCAAGGACTGTACTAATGAAAAGAAAATGTGGGACACACTAGCAACTATCTATGGTGGAGAAAAAAATGTGTTGAGAGCCAAATCTGAAAGTTTGAGATGTAAGTTTGATGAAATGAAAATGCTTGAAGGTAAAAACATTGTTCAGTATTGTGGAAGAGTTAAAGAGGTGGTAAATGATATTAGAGGAGCTAATGGAATACTTGATGATGAAATTATTATCAGTAAAGTTTTGAGAACCCTACTTCCTATCTATGCTATTAGAGTCTCTACAATACAAGAATCTATATGTACTCTTGGTAATGTCCTAACTTTGGAAGGTCTTTTTGGTAGGCTTACTTCTTTTGAGCTATCTAATTTTGATAATTTCACTACTCACAACATTGAATTTGCATTCAAGTCTCAAATGGTTCTTCATAAGTCTAAGAAAGGAAAAGAAAGATGTGTGAATAGTGATAGTAACATTGATAGTGATACTGATACTTCTAATGATGATCTAGATGATCTTGAGGCACTTATGGCTAGAAGGCTATCGAGAGGAAAATAAAATTCAAAGGTAAACTTCCTATAATATGTTTTTCATGTAACAAAGTTGGCCATATTGCAGTAAGATGCCCCGACAAGAATGACAAGGATAAAAGAAGGGAAAGAAAGTATAAAGAAAAAAGAAATGATAGAGATCACAGAAGGTACAAGGACTAAAAAGACAAAAATAAGAAATCTTGTTATATTGTTGAAGAAGAAACTAATAGTGAAACTAGTGAATCTGATGATTGTGATATAGAAGTTGTTTATGTTACTATGAAAGATGATTATGATGAAGATGAGAAAAATGAACTTATTTCATATGTGAGTAAAGGTGATAAATGTATTATTGATAGTTGTTTCTCACATCACATGACTAGTGATAAAAGTAAGTTTGAAATCTTAAATCATTACAAAGGCATAAGTGTTAAGTTTGGTAATGGTGCACCATGTCTTGTGAAAGGAAAAGGATCAATTAGATTAATTGATAAGATCAAATGTGACAATGTTTATTGGGTTGAAGGTCTTAACTATAATTTGTTAAGTGTTGCATAGTTAAATATTACTGGTTACCGATTTGAATTTCATCATAAGAAGGCTAAAATATTTGATGCCACTGGTGAACTAATTGGAAGTGGAGAACAGAGAAGAGGTATTTTGTTCTATCTAGACCTATATGAGGAAACATGTTTTTTTGCACAATTTGATGATGTATGGTTATGGCATAAGAGGTTGTGTCATGTGAACTTTGACAATTTGGTAAATATTAGTAAGATGAAGAAAGTTAGAGGATTACCAAGATTGAAGAAATCTGATAATGTGATCTGTAAACAATGTCAATTGGGAAAAATGATAAATTTTAGTTTCAAGAGCTAGACATATACTTTTGATAGTATTTTAGAATTGGTTCATACTAGCCTTTGTGGACCTATTGGTGTAAAAATCTACTGTGGTGATAAATATTTCATTTTGTTTGTTGATGACTATTCTAGAATGATGACCGTGATGTTTTTGAAAGAGAAATCTGATACCTTTTAGTTGTTTGAGTGGTATTTGGAAAATTTTGAGAAAGAAATAGGTAAAAGCTTGAAATGTTTGAGATCTGACAGAGGAGGAGAGTTCATATCAAATGAGTTCAATATATTCTACAATGATAGAGGAATAAAGAGACAAATGTCTGCACCTAGGACACCACCATAGAATGGTATAGAAGAGAGAAGAAACATATCAATTATGGATTGCCCTAGAACACTGATGATAAAGAAGAATGCTACACAAAAATACTAGAGATAAGTTGTAAGTACAATTGTTTATACCTTGAACTGAGTACAAATCAAGAAAGGTGCAAATGCTACACCTTTTGAATTATGGTATGGTTATGCACCTAATGTGAAATACTTTAAAGTCTTTGGAAGAAAATGTTATATACTAAAGGAAAATAGGAATGGAAAACTTGATGCTAAAATTGATGAAGGCATATTCCTAGGATATTCCACTAAGAGCAAAGCTTACAAGTGTTTGAATTCTAACACTAACAAAGTTGTGGAAAGTGAAAATGTTAGAGTTGATGAATATATGAAAAGAATGAAGTTGAGTGCAAATAAGAACCTAAAGATCATTACAGATATTTTGTATACATGGAAAAGGGAGAGGCTAGTAATGTACCTGAACCAAAAAATAAAGATGTCGAGCAACATCATGAACCTGTCAAGTCACATCAAGAAATTATCAAGCATCAGGAAGATATTGTCAAGAAATCAGAAGAGGAGGTAGAGAATCTAGAAGATAAATCTAAAGATCATGAATAAGTAGAAAGGAGATTTGAGCCTACATTGGCACAATATGTGAGAAGACATCATAAGACAAAAAAAATCATTGGAGATAAAGAATCTAGAGTCATGACAAGAAGTAAGTTGAAAGATCAAGCATGTTTATTATGTGAATTTGAGCCTAAGACAGTAAAAGATGCTTTAGAGAATGAAGATTTGGTACAAGCCACAAATGAAGAAATAGAGAAGATAGACAAGAACAAAACCTAGATACTAGTGTCGAGACCAGAAGATAAGAATGTTATTGGAACATAGTGGGTATTCATAAATAAGCTAAATGAACATAGAGAAGTCACTAGGAAGAAAACTAGATTGGTATGCAAGGGATATGCATAGGAAGAAGGCATTGACTATGGGGAGACATTTTCCCAAGTTGAAAGATTGGAAGGAGTGAGAACTCTACTTGCATATGCATCTTTTAAAAGATTCAAAGTGCATTAAATGGATGTCAAATCTACATTTCTAAATGGAATACTGGAGGAAGAAGTATACATTGAACAACCAGAAGGATTTTTTGACCCAAGGAAGAAGAACATCATTTGTAAACTACATAAGGCACTATATGGATTGAAACAAGCCCCTAGAGCATGGTATGAGAGACTTCATAATTATTTGATAAAGATTGGATTTTTAAGGACAAATGACAACAACAATCTGTATTTGAAGACTGAAAAAGGTAAAGGGATATTGTTAGCTGAAATTTATGTTGATGATATCATATTTGGAGGACAAGATGCCCTATGTTAAACATTTTCAAATGATATGCAAACTGAATTTGAAATGTCTATGTTTGGTGAGATTAGATTCTTTGTTGGTTTGTAAGTTTATCAGATGAAGAAAGGTGTCTATATTACACAATCTAAGTATGTCAAGGAGCTACTGAAAATTTTTGGTATGGAAGATTCTAGACTAGTAAGTACACCCATGGCTACTAGACAAAAACTATAAAAAACTAATGATACAACTGAAGTAAATCAAACCTTGTATAGGTCTATGATTGGAAAGATACAATATGTTGTCCACAATAAACCATATATTGCCCTAGCAGTTGGAATTGTTGCAAGATTTTTTGCAAATATTAAAGAGAATCACATGATGGCAGTAAAAGGATATTGAGATATCTAAAAGGAACAAAGGAGTATGGATTGTATTACAAGAAGAATGACAAGTTTTAATTGAAAGTTTACACTGATGTAGATTGGAAAGGAAATATTGATGAATGAAAGAGTACAAGTGGAGGTGCATTATTTCTAGGAAAGAGAATAGTCTCTTGGACAAGCAAGAAATAGAATTGCATTTCTCAATCTACAACAGAAGTTGAATATGTAGCAGTAGTAGTGAATTGTTCAAATTTAGTGTGGATTAAGAAGTTCTTAAAATGTATGAAGGAAGAAATCACTAAGCCAATTGTTATTTTCTGTGATAATACAAGTGTTATCAATATATCAAAGAATCCTATAATGCACACTAAGACTAAGCATATTGCTATCAAGTATCATTACTTGAGAGAGCTAGCTCAAGAAAAAGAAGTGAGACTGGAATATGTGAATACAAAGGAAAAATTAGCAAATATATTCACTAAGGCATTACCTAAAGATGCTCATGAATATCTTAGAGGTAAAATAGGGGTGATTCCAATAATAAAGGCTACCTAGTAACATATAGGAGCATTGCATCAAATGTACTAATCAAAATATCTGACAAATTGATGCAAAGGAGGTCACACTTTAGGAGTTTCCCAGAGTTGTGAAAAGTAAAGCAAAAGATGTTGATCAGTCATAAGAAAGATGATAGAGGGAGTAATAAAATTCATAGAACTGACATGAAGATATCTACATGGTGAAGATGCATGTATTTGAAATTATTGTAAAAAAGGGAGAGATTTAACCTTAGAGAAAAAGGAAAAAGGGGGAGATTAAATAAGAAAGAGTGAGAGATTCAGTAAAGATGAACATACAAAGAAAAATATATCCAAGAGGGAGCTAATACTTGGCTGACAAATCAGAATAATGCTAAGGATATTAATGAAGATATGATACACAAAGAGTTGACTAAATTTGTTTCATTGTATATTTTTGGGATTGTATGGTAGAACATATGGTGTTGCCATCAATTCCAACGAGGAAGATTGTTGGAAACTATAATTGAAATAATTGTTATATTGTCATTGATGTCAAACCTTAACTGGTAAGACAATTGATATCTAGTTGATGTAGGGGCATTCTTGGGTACTTAGTGAATCTGTATGGAGGTGTGTTGTTTTGGTTATGTGGAAATCAGTTGCAGCTTTAACCAGCGGTCTTAGTTATTGAAGGAAGGTCGATCACTAAAGGAACTCGATGAAACTTCTTGTGCTTGATGGAACTAGTGCTCGGTAATGCCTATGTTTCTCAGTGTTGCTTAGCTTGGTTGGTTGTTTCTTTGGTGCTTGGTAGTTTTGATTTACCGACTGGAGTTATTGGTGATTTGGTTGGCCGACTTGGTATATTTATTGTTGGTAGCTTTGTTGGATTCTCCTATGTGGATTTAGAGGCCGACATGTTAAATTTAATCATTGTAAGGCTATTTGAGAGACAACTGGTATTGCATTTAATATTTGTTTGTAGGAGTTAATTGTGTTATCTAGCCAACTTGTGGCTGATGATTAGTATTTATAGGGTGTTTGGGTAGATGTTTTAGGCAAAAAATTGGGAGTTTTGGAAGCTAATTTAGGAGAATCAGATAAGTGAAGTTGTGGAAAAGATCCTGCGAGATCTTGAAAATTAGATTATTATTTGATAGTTGTAATAGAAGAGCTAGTGGTTGAGGCTTGGAGACAAGGAGATTACTTGGAGGCTTGCAAGCTCAAGTTTATATTTTCCTTAGGGTTTCCTTCAGTTGCTGATAGTTTTCAAAACTGAACTAGCTAAAGTTGTATTGGATCTTGTTGATCTTGCAGAATTATTTTTGATTGTCATTGGCCCTAACCCTGAAATGATAATTTAGTTGAAAACATTATCTTGTTGTGTTATTCCATTGTGTTGTTGCTTGGCTACAAGGTTGGAATATCTTTAATTGGATTCACCATCCTTGAACTATGTCACTAGTAGAGTACCATATCCTTTGATTGATGAAGAGGATTTTAAAATAGGAGATTGATGAACTACAACTGATTTAGAACCTGAATGGAGAATCTATAATTCAAGATTACTAAGGAGTTGTTGATTAGATATGCAAGATGATTAAATCAGTATTATGTTGTCATTGATGTCAACTAGCTTGACAATACTTATCTTGTAAGTTACTATACTAACACATTTGAAGAAAGGAGAAAGAGATGAAGAACATAAATATCTACATGAGGAAGTTGTATATATCAGATGAGGACAAGGAATACACTGAGTAACTTGTTGATGAGTCTATGACTTGATGAAATTGACTTTATTATGTTGCATTCATCTATGATGAAGAATAGAGCTGAAAGACACAAAGTAGTGTTGTCAGTAAATAAAGCATTCTAGTATACACCAATGGAATATAGTTTATACCAAGCGTAGTGTTAATTGAGCTTGTGTTCACCGACACATTTCTTTGTTAACCAAGCAAAACAAAAAGGAATTAAATGATCAGTTTAACTGATAAAGTGATAAGTTGTAAAGTGTATGAAATCAAGGTAACAGATAAGGTTTTTTGTGAAGATCGATGACTAACATAAATCAAGAAGGATCTAATGGAGCATATTGAAACATGTTACTGACACATCAACCAAGGAAGCTTAAAGTGGAAAAATATATTAATATGATTAAGCAGCAAAATCTGATGGAGAAAAAGAAAATGATTTACTCGTCTATATAAGAGACATTGGTTTCATTGTTGAAACATAGTTAGAAGAAGAAGATACTATAGAATTATCACGTGAACAAGTTTTCATGCATTCTGATCATACTGGTTATTAAGAACCGAGCTACAAAACAATTACCAAGCTACAAAGAGTAATTACCGATAGATAATAAGTTGATATAGTATTGAATCTGAAGTGGTATATTGATCAGAAAGATTTGAATGAGCTAAACATTGATTTGTAAACTGCAATTGAAGTTGTTTCAAGGTAGATCATCTACTGTTACATATTTAACCATTGTACCTAGTCAAATCTCTTAACCGAGTGGACTATGAAAGTCTTTTGATGTTCCATTCATAGAGTGAACATTGTTATCCTATCAACCCCAGAGTGACTGCTGGTTGGATGATAACTTCTGGTCTAAAATCTTCTAACAAGGTCACACCTAATAGTGTGTTTGTAACCTTTAATAGGGTTGGGTCTTCACCGACCTCACTTTAGAAGAGTGAACAATTTTGGGTTGCCGGTCCTAGGTGGTTTTTCCCTTCACAGGGTTTCCACGTTAAATCTCTTGTGTTATGTGTTGATTGTGATATTTGTTTGTTATCATAATTTGCATATTACATGTTAGATTTGATAGGTAACTGCTATAAGTTTTAGACTGACAATCGGTAAAAACATAGACAGTGAAAGTATTTTATGTTTAACGAGTAGAAGAAGTTGAAGAATTTGTTTTGGATTATACATTTTGTTTTGGGACACTGAATAACTGATTCAGCCCCCTCTCAGTTATTCTAACAATTGGTATCAGAGCTACGGTTGCTTAGAATAGAGTTTTAAGGACTTCAACAAAAAGGTCTTAAGATGTATAAGAGGGAGTGCCAAAGTTGAACAAAGATAACTTCGTAGTATGGAAAAGCTGGATGAAGTTGCACATATCTGGAATTGGGAATTCTACACTAGAACTGATGGAGAATGGCTACATTGAACCGACACTAGGTCCCCTGACACTTGATCAACTAAAGGACATGCATGAACACAATATTACTATGATGGAACTTGTTGTTGTCTATACTAATGTCAAATTTGAAGACATCAATGGAATCAAAACTACCAAAGCTATGTGGGATAAACTGACTCTAATATACAGTGGAGATGCAAATGTTAAGAGAGCCAGAGCAGAAAGCCTAAGAGGTCGATTTGATGATATGAAGATGGAAGAAGGTGAGAACATTGTGTAATACACAAATAGACTAAAAGAGGTAGTACATGCTATTAGAGAATCCAGTGGAGTTATTGATGATGAAACAATGATAAGCAAGATTCTCAAAAAAATTTTGCCAGTTTATGTGATCAGGATCTTTGCAATTCATGAAACAAGGGCCACATCCAACCTTACTCTTGACACACTGATCAGTAAGCTTACAACCTTTGAATTGAATAACTTTGACAACAATGTTGTACCTTCTATTGAATCCACTTTCATGTCCTCTTTTAAGATTGGTAAGTCTAGTAGCAAGAATGATGAGAATAATGATAGTGATAGTAATACCAATGATGAACTTGATGAGCTTGAAGCTCTTATGGCTAGAAGATTTCCCAAAGGTAAGGGAAGGTATAGAGGCAAGCTAGCCTTAGCATGTTTTAATTGTAAAGAAGTTGGCCACATCGCTACTAGATGTCTAAATAAGAAAGATGATGATGGATCCAAAGACTGATCCAAAGGAAGCTATGGGAGAAGAGTCAACAGAGGCTACCGACACAACAACAGAGATAACCGAGATAGCTATGACAAAGGTAAAAAGTTATGTTACATAGCCAAATAATTTGAATTTGAATCTGACATTGATGATGATGTAGAAGTAGTATTTGTTTCTATGAAAGATGATTCAGAGGAAGAAGAGAAACATGAAGAAATAACACTAATCTCTAAAGTAAGCAAAAATGATACATGGATCATAGACAGTGGCTATACACATCATATGATTGGTGACATAGAGAAATTTGATCTACTTGATGAATATGATGGAGGATCTGTTAGAATGGGAAATGATGCACCTTGTATGGTGAGAGGTAAAGGTTCACTGATGATTAATGATAGAATAAAATGTGAAAATGCATATTGGGTAGATGGACTAAACTATAATTTGTTAAGTGTGGCTCAGCTAAATAACTCAGGCCACTGAATTTCTTTTGAGAGCAGAAAGGTAAGAATCTATGATAATGGAGGAAGACTTGTTGGAACCGGTACACAATCTAGAGGTAATCTATTTTATCTTGATATTGATCAATCTTATTGTTTATTAATGAAGGATGAAGATGCATGGTTGTGGCATAAGAGGTTATGTCATGTGAATTTTGATAACATGATCAAGATTAGTAAGAAGAAAAGAGTTAGAGGGTTGCCTAACTTGTCAAAACTAGATCATGCTATGTGCCATGAATGTTAGAAAGGTAAGATGACTAAGTCTAGTTTTAAGAGAAAAGACTACTCAACAAAGAAAATACTTGAGTTGGTTCATACTGACCTATGTGGTCCTATGAGAACTCAAAGCTATTATGGTGATAGATAATTTATTCTTTTTGTTGATGACTATACCAGACTGATGACTGTTATGTTCTTGAAAGAGAAATCTGAGGCATTTAAGATGTTTAAGTGGTATAAGGCTAAGGTAGAAAAAGAGACTGGTAAAGAAATTAAGTGCTTAAGATTTGATAGAGGAGGTGAATTTATCTCTGATGAATTTACTAATTTTTGTAATGAGCATGGTATTAAGAGATAGGTCTCTGCACCAAGAACACCTCAGCAGAATGGGATTGCTGAAAGAAGAAACAAGTCAATCATTGACTATGCTAGGACACTGATGATCCAAAAGAATGTTTCTTAGACATATTGGAGAGAAGCTGTCAGTATAGTTGTATATGTGCTTAACCGAGTACAACTGAAGGACACCAACTGGACACCTTATGAACTATGGTTTGGACACAAACCTACTGTAAGTTATTTCAAGATTTTTGGAAGCAAATATTTTATTCTGAAAGATGAGAGAAATGGGAAATTTTATTCTAAAGGTGATGAAGGAATATTCTACTAAGAGTAAAGCATACAAATGTCTGAATAAGGTTACAAATAAGATGATTGAAAGTACTAATGTCCATGTTGATGAGTTTGATGACAAGAACATAGAAGAAAGAAAGGAACTAGAAGGCTATGGTAGATTCACTTACATTGAACTTCTTGATTATCTACCAAAGTCACAACCTGTGATAACCGGTCAACAAGAAAATAATCCTGAGGAATAGGAAAAGGAAACCAACGAACAAGGTGGTGCTATCGAGCAAGCACATGAACCTAAAAAGAATGAACAAGAAAGAAGAAACTAAGTATTGGCTAGTTTTGTCAGAAGACATCATCCTAAGACACAAATTATTGGAGACAGACAAGCTGGAATGCAAACAAGAAGAAAAACAAGACAAGGTACATGTCTAGTTTGTGAATTTGAACCAAAGAATGTGAAAGTTGCATTAGAGAATGAAGAATGGGTTAATGCAATGAAAGAGGAAATAGAACAAATAGAGAAAAAAAAAACTTGGTCCTTAATACCTTGACCTAAAGATAAGAATGTTATCGATACTAAATGGATATTCAGAAACAAACTGAATGAAAATGGTGAAGTGAAAAGAAATAAAGTGAGATTGGTATGCAAGGGATATGCACAGGAAGAATGCATTGACTATGGTGAGACATTTGCACCTATTGCTAGATTGGAAGGAGTTAGAATGATACTTGCATATGCTGCACACAAGAAATTTAAGGTTTATCAAATGGATGTGAAGTCAACATTTCTAAATGGTATACTTGAAGAAGAGGTATACATAGAACAACTTGAAGGATTTGTTGATCCAGACAATAGAAACATGGTATGTAGATTACACAAAGCTTTATATGGTTTGAAGCAAGCACCAAGAGCATGGTATGAAAAGCTGCATATGTACTTGTTAAGTATTGGATTTGTAAGAACCAGTGAAAACAACAATTTGTACATGAAAGGTGATACTGATGACACTATTCTTATTGCTAAAATTTTTGTTGATGATATTATTTTTGGAGGTCAAGATCATGTATGTAAATCTTTTGCTAATGACATGAGGAATATGTTTGAAATGTCTATGTTCAGAGAGATTAAATTCTTTCTTAGATTACAAGTGATTCAACAGAGTGATGGAATATTCATCACATAGTCCAAGTACATTAAGGAAGTCTTGAAGATATTTGGCATGGAAGATGCTAAACATGTAGGAACACTGATGACTACTATAAGTAAACTGACAAAGGAAGATGAAACTACAGAGGTAAACCAGACACTTTACCAATCCATGATTGGTAAACTAATGTATGTAGTTCACAGTAGACCAGATATAGCACATGCTATGGGAATTGTTGCTAGATATTCTTCTAATCCTAGAGAATCACACATGATTGCTACTAAAAGGATCTTAATATACCTAAAAAGATTGAGGATTATGGATTATGGTATCCTAAGGAAGGTAAGTTTGAGTTGAAGGTTTATACCGATGCTGATTGGGCTGGAAATGTGGATGATAGAAAAAGTACCACTGGAGGAGCATTTTTCTGAAAGACTTGTAACCTGGACAAGTAAAAAATAGGCTTGTATTTCTCAGTCTATAGCTGAAGAAAAGTATGTTGCTACTACTACTAATTGCTCAAACATTGCATACATCAGGCAAGTGCTGGAAGGAATGAATGAGGTAATCATTGACCCGGTGATTATATACTATGACAACACAAGTGCTATTAATATTTCAAAGAATCCAGTGATGCACTCTAAGAAAAAGAATATATCAATTAAGTGTCACTACTTAAGAGAACATGTGCAAGAGAAGAAAGTGAAGTTAGAATTTGTTACATCTAAAGAACAACTTGCAGATATCTTTACAAAACCTCTATCGAAGGACACATTTGAATACTTGAGGACTAGACTTGGGGTCCGTCCCTTGTCTATCGGTCACTAATATGATCTGGATGTTGCATCAGCCTAATCTTATCAGATGATCACACATGTTGATGCAGCATAGTTCACACTTTGGATATTGTTCAAGTTTATGATTAAGTTTGATGAACTGAAATAGATTGGGATATCAGTATACAAAGATACAAAGATTATATTGGACAACAGAGTGTTACTTAGCTACTACAAGAGCTGATTATTTATTTATTTCTTTGGCATTGTTTTCAAAGGGAGAGATAAATAATATGAAAAGGAAATGGAGAGATATGCTCTGATGAGAACTATCTAAGGGAGAGAATGACAAAGCTGTATTTTTTTAATGCTGTTTAGTAACATAGTGATTAAACATATTAAGCTAGGGAGAGCTTACACAACATTTGATTATAGAGTTGTAGAATACATATTTGGTATGTGTATGGTACACTTCATATTACTTGTGTTTCCATCAATGCCAAAGGGAGAGAGTGATGAACTACAACTAATTTAGAACCTGAATGGAGAATCTATAATTCAAGATTACTAAGGAGTTGCTGATTAGATATGCAAGATGATTAAATCAGTATTATGTTGTCATTGATGTCAACTAGCTTGACAATACTTATCTTGTAAGTTACTATACCGACACATCTGAAGAAAAGAGAAAGAGATGAAGAACATAAATATCTACATGAGGAAGATGTATATATCAGATGAGGATAAGGAATACACTGAGTAACTTGTTGACAAGTCTATGACTTGATGAAATTGACTTTATTATGTTGCATTCATCTATGATGAAGAATAGAGTTGAAAGACACAAAGCATTGTTGTCAGTAAATAAAGCATTCTAGTATACACCGATGGAATGTAGTGTATGCTGAGCATAGTGTTAACCGAGCTTATGTTCACTGATGCATTTCTTTGTTAACTAAGCAAAACAAAAAGGAATTAAATGATCAGTTTAGCTGATAAAGTGATGAGCTATAAAGTGTATGAAATCAAGGTAACAGATAAGGTTTGTTGTGAAGATTGATGGCTAACATAAATCTAGAAAGATCTAATGGAGTAGATTGAAATGTGTTACTGACACATCAGTGGAGGAAGCTTAAAGTAGAAAAATCTATGAATATGATTAAGTGGAAAAATCTAATGGAGAAAAAGAAAATGATTTACTCGTCTATATAAGAGACATTGGTTTCATTGTTGAAACATAGCCAGAAGAAGAAGATACTGCAGAATTATTGCATGAACAAGTTTTCATGCATTCTGATCATACTGGTTATTAAGAACTGAGCTATAGAATAATTACCAAGCTATAGAGAGTAATTATCGATAGATAGTAAGTTGATATAGTATTGAATCTGAAGTGGTATATTGATTAGAAAGATTTGAATGAGCTAAACATTGATATGTAAACTGAAATTGAAGTTGTTTCAAGGCAGATCATCTACTGTTACATATTTAACCATTGTACACAGTCAAATCTCTTAACTAAGTGGACTATGAAAGTCTTTTGATGTTTCATTCATAGAGTGAACATTGTTATCCTATCAACCCTAGAGTGACTATTGGTTGGATGATAACTTCTGGTCTAAAATCCTCTAATAAGGTCACACCTAACAGTGTGTTTATAACTTTTAGCAGGGTTGGGTCTTCACCGACCTCACTTCAGAAGAGTGAACAATTTTGGGTTTTGGTCCTAGGTGGTTTTTCCCTTCACAGGGTTTCCATGTTAAATCTCTTGTGTTATGTGTTGATTGTGATATTTTTTTGTTATCATACTTTGCATATTACATGTTAGATTTGATCGGTAACTACTATAAGTTTTAGACTGACAATCGGTAAAAACACAGATAGTGAAAGTATTTTATGTTTACCGAGTAGAAGAAGTTGAAGAATTTGTTTTGGATTATACATTTTGTTTTGGGACACTGGATAATTGATTCACCCCCCTCTCAGTTATTCTAACAGAGATAACAAGAGGACCCAATGAAAGGTTGAGTTATGTGATACTACAATGGGTACTTGATTAGTTGGCACATTGAAAAGGTAATGTGTTGTTTATCTTTAACACTAAGTGAAGAAGTCAATAGATTTGAGGCATAGGATTAATCGAGAAAAAGAGAAGAAATTTAGTTTAAGCCAAGTGATGCTAGTGTTGACCGAGCTCTAGTATAAGCTAAGCAAATTTCAGTGTCGACTGAGCATCAAAAATTTCTGAGCATCAAATAATTAACTGAGTGAAGACAATGTTTGTCGAGAAGAAATTTTTTAGTGATGATCAAGTTATCTAGTGATTACCAAGGAGATGAACATATTATTGACCAAGTGTCAGTAATTTATAGTTTGTGAAGGAATTGAGAATCCTAGCCGACATAGTTGAATTCTTGGGATATGTAAAACATGTTGACATTATTAATGAATGATATGGAGCATTTAATGCATGATAAACCATTTTCTTATGGATTGAAGGAGAAGTTTGGAGATGTATCTAGAAGAAAAAGGAGGAGAATAAAATGATGGAAGAATTCGATGAATCTGACTTAAACCTAAGATATACATAAGAGATTAAGAGGTAAAAGATTAATTTACTTGATCAAGGAGGTATAAGGATGACCTAATTGTGGGTTATGGAATATGTGGAAGAGGTTGATGTTATTGACTGATGAATCTAAGCAGAAGGCTAAGGAGAGTTGTGAAGAGCTTAACAGAGTTGAGGTGAATGCTTGAAGGGATTTTTGAGTAGATTAGAGATGGAGATGGAAATGAAGGTCAGTCAGTAAATCAACATATGAGTGAATTCAATCTGTATTTGCAAAGTGAGTTGTATATTTTAGATCAGAGCCTACTGTTACTTTCTAACCATTGTATTAGTTAACATATTTTAATCAAGGTTGACCTAACAATCATTTTGTAAACCCTTTAATCAAGGTGACATCTAATGGAATGTTATTAAGCCCTCTAACCAAGCCACTCTTAACAGGGTGATTAAATCCTTTAACAGGATCACACCTAACATCATGTATTGTAAACCTTTAATAGGGTTGGCTTCTCATAGAGCTCACTTCAGAAGAGTGAAAATTAGTAGCATGTTACTGGTGGTTTTTCTCATATTGGGTTTCCATGTTAAATATTGGTGTTATACTTGTGTGAATGTTATTTGATGTGAATGTTGTTGAAATTTTTATATTCTGCAAGTTGATTACTTTTGGAACAGTGGACTACAAATTTTATGTTGTTGATAGAGACCGAGTGAATTGATGATTAGATCTAAGTTTTTTGAAGAGTTTCAAATTTTTTTTTTGGTACATGATGTAGGGAAGAGGTGGATGAGGGGCCAAAGGCACACCCTAATCTAGATCTACCTTACAGAGATTACACACGAAAGTAATAACACACAAAGTGAGAGAGAGAATACAGATCAGATCCTTAAATTTCATCAAATAGATTCATACAAGTTAGGCTGTAAGGCCTTCCCAATTAGGGCCAAATATTACAATTCAATTACAATAGTCCTCCAACATGCGAGGATTTAGAACTACCTTCAAACTTCTAATTTGATACCATTCATATTATAGCTCTAAGCTGCTCTACCACTACCTCCTAAAACTACAACCAACAACCATAATATATACAAGAGGCTATTGAAAAAAGTCAGCCTTCAGATCCACCATTAACAGAAGGAATGACCAGATCTAGGTCCACACACTTCCAAATGATAGATACCAACATTAAATCTACAACCACAATTAAATGCACAAGTCATCCTAAAAAAACAAAGTAAAACAAACAACTCAATAAGCAAGGATAACTGAGTGCTAGGAAAGGATAACCAAGCATTGGGGAATTAACTGACCAACTCAGTTAATGAAGGAACCTAGGAAACTACCGAGCCAACTCGGTCAAAGAAGGAACCAAGCAACACATAAAACTCAAACTTGTTTTTGGTGACATAGGATTACCAAGGACCTAAGATGCTCCTACATCAGATACCTGGGGTTATTTGAAATGATTCTTCAAATCATGCAGCAAGTACAACCTGAGTTGAATCCAACTTAGATTGTGAAATCCATGAACTATCTTCAATCGGTCTATTCTTCCACTTTACTAGATATTCCATATACTTTTTTCCTCTTGTACTTTTGCCAAATCTTTGTTCCAATATCTGCTCAACTTCTTTTGTTTGTCTCTTAGGATAATCATTTGGTATTGTGATTTCTTCATCTAATTCATGGTATGTGTACAAATCTACAATGTTGAATATAGGTGATATGTCAATGTCATCAGGTAACTCAATCTCATAAGCATTTCCACTGTCAAATATTCTCAATATTTTGCAAGGACCAAACTTCTTCATTTTCAGCTTCCCATATGTTTCAACAAGAAATCTGCCTTTCTTCAAATGAGCTATTACTTCATCACCAACTACAAAAGTCTTATGTATTCTTGATCTATCAGATCTGTCTTTGTATTTCTGATTACTTTTCTCCAACTTATGTTTCACATCTTCATGCAATGTCTTCATGAACTCAAAAAACTTTACTCCTTTAGCACTTCTCTTTTCTTCACTATAAATATCCTTCAAATCTGATATACCTCTCAGTTGTATGCCATTAACAATCTCAAAAGGTGTTTTTCCGATACTCCTATTCACTAATTATTGTATGCAAACTCTGCTTATGCCAACATAGAATCCCAATTACTCGGTGTATCTTCAACTAAACATCTCAAAAGATTACCCAAACTTCTATTCACAACCTCTATTTGTCCATCAGTGTATGGGTGAAATGCAGAACTATACCTCAACTCGCTGCCCAAATTTCTCCAAAGAGTCTTCCAAAAGTATCCAAAAAACTTACTGTCTCAGTTAGAGATGATACTCCTCGGTAATCCATGCAATTTGACAATCTCCTTAAAGAAAAGATCTACTATATGCATTGGATCTAATGTCTTTCTACAGGGTATAATATGTGCCATCTTAGAAAATCTATCCACAACAACAAATATAGAATCATTACCTCTTACTGTCTTTGGTAAGCCAAGAACAAAATCCATATTGATATGAATCCAAGGTTTCTCAGGAACATAAATCGATATATACAATCTAGTATTTTAACTTACTCCCTTTGAAACTTGACAAATTCCACAACTTCTCACAAATTTCTGAACATCCTTATATAACTGCGGCCAAAAGTATTTCTCCTTAAGAAAATTCAATGTCTTGTCAACACCAAAATGTCTAGCCAAACCACTACTATGTTTCTCCTTTATCAAATTAGTTCTCATTGATCCTCTTGGTATACACCACTAAATACCTTTGAACAACATACCTTATTGAATGAAATAGTCTTCCCATTTAGTACTCGGTTGATCTTGAATAGGTACTCTGCACTTTCTCCACAACTTAGAAAAATTAGGATCAAATTCATATGAATCTCTCATGTCATCAAAAGAAAGAACTTCAATTTTTATCTCAGTCATCAAAGATCTTCTTCTACCTAATGCATCATCAACTCGATTAGTGATTCCACTCTTATGTTTTATTGCAAATGTATAACTCTACAAATATTCAACCCATTTCATATGTCTTTGATTCAACTTATTCTGACTACCCAAATATTGTAAAGCCTTATGATCAGTATACAACAAAAATTCACTTGGTATTAAATAATGTCTCCATTTCTTAAGGGCTTGAACAATAGCATAGAATTCTTGGTCATAGACAAAATATTTTCTCTTTGCATCATTTAACTTTTCACTAAATAAAGCAATAGGTTTACCTTCTTGACTCAACATAGCTCCTATTGCACTACCACTTACATCACATTCAACTTGAAATACCTTATTAAAATCAGGCAATGCTAAAATAGGCAATTCAACAACCTTTTTCTTTAGAGTCTCAAAACTTTTATCAGCTCCATGTGTCCACTTGAATTCTCTTTTATCTCCTCTCATAGTCTCAGTCATAGCATTACAAATTGAACTGAAATTCCTAATGAACTTTTGGTAAAAACTTACTAAACCATGAAATGATCTTACCTCACTAGCATTATCAAGTGTAGGCCAATTCAAAATAGCTTCAACCTCTTCAAGATCCATTTTCAAATCATCAATTGAAATAAAAAATCCCAAATACACAATCTCCTCTTTCATGAAAGAAAACTTTTTCAAATTTGTCAGCAACTTTTCTTCTTTCAATCTCTGCAATACTTGTTTAACATGCAAAAAATTCTCTTCTCTGGTCTTATTGAATATCAGGATATCATCTAGGTATACAGTCACAAATTTACCTAAGAATTTCTTTAAAACTTCATTCGTCAATCTCATAAAAGTACTCGATGCATTAGTTAAACCAAAAGGCATAACCAACCACTCATACAAACCTTCTCTTGTCTTAAAAGCAGTATTTGACTCATCACCTTCTCTGATTTTGATATGATGATATCCACTTTTCAATTCAACTTTTGTAAAATACTTTGGTCCAGTCAAACTATCCATTATATCATCCATTCTCGGTGTAGGAAACCTATATTTTACTATTATCTTGTTTATTTCTCTGGAATCCATACACATTCACCATTATCAATTCTTCTTAGGTTCCAATAAAATTGGTACTGCATAAGGACTCAAGATTTATCAGATCAATCCTTTCAACAACAATTCTTGAATCTGTCGGTTCAATTCCTAATTCTCAGTAGGTGTCAACTGATGTGGTGCCTTATTCAGTAAACTAGCTCTAGGGATAAGATCCATGCAATGATCAATGCTTCGCTTCGATGGCAAACCATCAAGTACATTATAAAAAATTATCTCTCTATACTCAATGAGTATCTTGTCAATCTCTTTAGGGATTATATCCTCTATTTTATTGCTTGGTTTGTTAGGAATCACAATAAAACATACATCATTCTTCTTTAAATCCTTAACAAAATTTCTTCCTTCCATCAAGAAAACTTTCACAAATGTACAAACACTAATAATAGGTTCTTCAATCAAAGGTAACAAGATTTGTCTTCTCCCATTAGCCCAAATAGTATATTTATGCAATCTCCCATCATATATAGCATGTCTATCATATTTCCAAGGTCCACCCAACAAAATATGACAACAATCTAGAGGCATGATTTCAAATAATACCTTATCATAGTACTTTCTAGTTTTTAAATTCACATAATATTGTTCACTTACCAAGAGTGTATGCTCATCCTTGATTCATGAAATTGGATAGGGCTTTAGGTGTTTCAACCTTTCCAACAACAACTTTGTAACCATTTTCTCCGATGCCAAGTTCTTTGAGCTTCCACTATTAATGATTACCTTCCACACTTCATCAAAAAATCTATATCTAGTTTTGAACAAACTTTTCCTTACCAGATCTTCTTTATTACTTTCACTCCAAAGTGCTCTCCTTACCATCAAGTTCTTTTCCTTCTCAGGTTCATTTAGTGAATCTTCTTGCACCAAAGCATTTCTACTGCCACCAACCTTCTTACTTGCATGTGTAGATTCAAATGACCCATGTCCTTCTTCTCCACAATTGTAATAAGTTCCATAGAAACAACCTCTATTATAACCACCTCGATAGTTATTGCCTTTTCCTCTAGATGAACTTTCACCTTTCCACTCAGTCTTGCCTTTATCCTGATTTGTCTTTTCTGGATCAGATCTATTGTTTTCACCATAAGATCTACATCTTCCTCTATGGAATCTCCTCAGCTTTCAAGGAAAATTGATAAGCTTCCTTAATGTTTTCCAATTTAAACAAACTAATTTCTTCTTGGATGGAAACTCTCAATGCATTCTAGTACCTAGCAATTCTTTCCACTTCATCTTCATCATGTCCAGATCTGATATCTAATCTATAGAATTCCTCAGTATAATCTTTTACCAAGCTATCTTTCTACCTCAAACTTTGCATTCGCCTAACTAGGTTAATCTGATAATCCAAAGGTAATAACTTGTATTTCAACTTATTTATCATCTTATTCCATACCTTAATTTTGTCTTTGCCCTTCCTTTTTTCTGTGCAATTGTAGATGCTCCTACCACAAGGATGCATGCCTTTTCAAATTTGTGCTTTCAATTTTCACCTTCTTTTCCTCAGGTACATTTTCATATGCAAATTACTTTTCCATCTCGGTGAGCCAGTCCACCAATTCATCTAAATTCAATTTTCCATTGTACTTAGGAGGATTGAAATGTTGTGTAGACTTCAGATTTGTCAAAGCCTTCAATAATCTTTCCTCACCTTGATCCATCACCAGTGTAGGTTTTGAAACATCTTGTTCTTCCTCAATTTCATCATCACTAACATATTCAAGATGTCTTCCTCTATGTTGGGTTATCTCAACAACTTCTAACCTAGAAGCAAGTTGTCTCAACATGTCTGCTAATCTTGGATCCGCATCTCACCTCCCATGAACCATCTTGAATCCCTTTACAATTGCAGGCTAGATTGCAATCTGCTACCCTACAACCAATCTTAACTAGGGTTTGACAAGAAGGAACCCTCAAACCTAGATTCACAAATCTAGATCTAGATCTAACCTTCACTCTGATACCAAATGACGTAGGGTAGAGGTGGATGAGGGGCCAAAGGCACACCCTAATCCAAATCTACCTTGTAGAGACTACACCTGGAAGCAACAACACAAAAAGTGAGAGAGAGAATGCAAATTAGATCCTTAAATTTCATCAAATAGATTCATACATGCCGAGCTATAAGGCCTTCCTGGCTAGGGCTAGATATTATAATTCAATTACAATAGTCCTCCAACATGTGAGGATTCATAACTACCTTCAAACTTCTAATCTAATACCATTCATATTCTAGCTCTAAGATTCTCTACCACTACCTCCTAAAACTACAACCAACAACCACAATATATACAAGAGGCTACCAAAACAAGTCAGACTTCAGATCCACCATTAATAGAAGGAACGACCAAATCTAGGTCCACACACTTCCAAATGATAGATACCAACATTAAATCTACAACCACAATTAAATGCACAAGTTGGCCTCAACAGAAAACTAAAACAAACAACTCAGTAAGAAAGGATAACTGAGCACCATGAAAGGATAACCGAGTTCTAGGAAATTAATGGACCAACTCAGTTAATGAAGGAACCCGAGCAACTACCGAGCCAACTCATTCAAAGAAGGAACTGAGCAACATAGAAAACTCAAACTTTTTTTTGGTGACATAGAATTTCCAAGGACTTGAGATGCTCCTGCATCATTACATCTAGACCTAAGGATAATTAATTCACCCGCCTCTCAATTATTCTAAAATAATTCTAACAATGGGAGCTCTCATTGATCCTATGTCCATGTTGCTAGCCCTAGGTATGGTTTCCATGTGATCCCATCTTATAGACCATCAAAGGTTTGTCTCTAGTAATCTATGTCATCCACATCATGATACGATAGCAACTCTCCCTAGTTGTATAGTATAGGCTCATCTACCTGCATGTTAGTCCTCCCCAAGGGCCTCAGTACTGCTATGTTCTCCCATGCTCAAACCTGTAGCAGCTAGGAAAAGTCTACATTCCTCCCCCATGTCTCTCCACCATGGTAAAATATTAAGTGTAGGTCCCTATATAACTCTACCATCATGAGAATGCCCTAGGCTATTGGGACACCTACGTCAATGATTTTCACAATCCCTAGGATGAGTGTGAAGGTCACACTCATCTCTCCTATGTTAGAAACAATGTACCCCAAGACCAACCCACATATAAATAAGTATACTTGTCATGCTGGTGGCTTTGCCACTCGATATCTAGCCAATGCTAGCTGACCATGTCATAGGATAGGTGCTACTCCTAGCCCTAGTAATTCCCTCACTGCTTGCTACTAAGTGTAGTCCCCTACGACCACTAGTGTACCTCAGATCGACAATCTAAAAATCTTGTACACATCCTCGAGAGTCACTATCATCTCCCCAATCAACAAATGAAAGGTCCTCATCTCTAAGTGCCATCTCTCATAGAGAGCTGTCACCATCAACATATACATCTTCCTACATGACATCTGTGCCAAATAGCCCAACCCAATTGCATCCACTTGTGCCCACTTGATAGGTGTGAACTTCTCTCCCACCACTAATTTTGTTGTGTGCCTCTCATGGCTAGTCAGCCACTCCATTGACCACTACAACCAAGTCAAGTCAGGTGCATTAGTTTCCTTTCATACCAAATTCTAGATAAATTTTAGTTGTCATTCTCCTATCTTACCCTGTCTTTTCCTCTAAACTATTTTTTCCCACATTCACGCCCACTTACTTTTACCCGCATTCCTATAGAACATAGTTCTCACAATCTTAAAAGGACTCAGTTCTCACGATCCCACATGCATGGGATCAAAACCCACCATCACAGGCATACCGTCATGGGAATGCATTCCCATGGTGCCCCAAACTTACCCATTTTCCCTTGGTGGGATCACATTTTTTGCTCTAGGATTGCGATCTTGCGAGAAATTCAAGCGAGATCAGGGTCCCACCCAAAGTTTTTCCCAACCATGGGAAATGTGTGATGCCGCCATAAATCCCTTGCCCCCACCCAAATTGATCCCCTAGCATTTTCAGTGGGATCATGATCCCACAAGTTGTAGTGGCAATCCCGCCAATCCTGAGCCTGCAAGATTGCACTTTCCTAACCTAAAACTTGCAATAAATTTAAAAGTAGGAAAGTACAAGCTCAGTTTTTTAACCCTACCTATCAGTCAGATGCCCCATCCTACTGAATGCTCCTCAAGATGTCTACACGATGTCTCAGTCCGCCTCCTTGCACCATCTCTATATGCCAAATCAGTGCTCAAAATCACTATATCTCTAAGCTTTGAAATGCACAAATGACCTATTTTTGGCCCTCCCAGCCCTTATAAAGGGCCTCTTGTGCCCTATTTTTTCTTCCTAAAGCCCACCCATTCTTCTCATTTTCCTGCCACTTTTTGCTTTCTGACCTAATTTCACCCTCTTCTTCCCCGTTCATGCACTTTTTTAGCCTGTTGTGCCAAATCTCTTCCTTCCTTTAGAGATGTCACATGGGCCACTTTTTCTTTCCCTATCACCCTCTCAAGGGGGAAACACCCAGTCTAGACCTTTCTACCCATATTCTAGGGAAATTTTATCACCTCGTAAATGCTTTGCACCATTTATTATTTTAAACATCTTCAAAATAATTTTATTTTAACACTATGTCGAAGAGGGGAAAAATATAGACACCTAAATCCGATTACACAATTAATTAATCTTATTTAGTCCTCTCCTAGGGAATTTATTAGTTAAATATTATCTATTTAATCAGTTTGTGTCATCCCCTAGTTAATTAATTTAATTAATTAACTATAGTCTAATTAATTATCTATATGACAGGGCCATTGAGATAATATTACAGATCGACTGATAGCCTCAAGCAGCTCTGATGCCTCTGCAAACCACTTTCTATAAATTTTTTTTCTTAAAGTTGTATTGTAACAAATGTAAGGAAACTCAGGTGCGGAAACAGCTTCCTACGCTAATCTCTATAGGAGAGTATTGTGCAAATTCTTATTAATCCTTACAATTTCAGATTTGTTAACTACTTTAACAAAGATGTTGCAACCACATACCATGCATATAGAAAAATAGAGAATGACACAATGATATACCCTGGGGAAACCTTTCGGTAAAAACCCCAACACTCCAAAACCTGCACAATGTATTGATCAAAACTATTACAACTTACAATACACTTGCAATGCAAGTTCTTTCAGAAGATTTCCAAAACCTTGAAGACAAATCACGACAACATAAAAATGTTCCAACCATACACTCGCATCACATATCTTCACAACCCTAAAAAAGCTTATATCATGCGCTTCACTTTTTAGGGCTACTCCCAAAGATAACCGTATTAGGGTTTTACCACCCTCCGAGAAAATAGGAACCCCAAAATTTTTTTCAGGGTGATTCCCTAAACCCCATGATTGGGGAAGAGTGTACAGTACTCAAATTTATCAGTTGCCACATGTCTTCACCTGTCATTGAATCTTCCTGACATAGCTCTTACGTGTCATAGGAATCTGTCATAACTATTTTAGCCATGATCTCCTTACACATAATTCAAGATGCCGACACATCAACATTATTTGCAAGAAATACATTTTACAAAACAAATAATAAGAATAGGAATTATCCAAGGGTGAGACACCTTATTCCTAACATTCTCCCACTTGTCGAACACCTTGTAAGAGCAACAAGAACATAACAAGAACTAACCGCTATAGGCCAAAAGGACCATAGACTCCGAACACCATCTGAACTTCTTAGTGCCCACTAGTTTTGTTAATGCATTTGCAACATTCTTCACAGTATCTACCTTCTCCAAATTTACCTTTCCATCTTCCACCATATCTCTCACAAAGTGAAATTGCACATCAATGTGCTTCGTTCTGGCATGGAAAGTTGGATTCTTTGCAAGGCAAATAGCGCTGTGACTGTCACACCAAATAGTAATCTGTTCTACATCAACACCAACATCAGAACATAATCTTCTAAGCCAAATGGCTTCTTTAAAAGCATGAGTAGAAGCCATGTACTCAGCTTCTGTAGTGGAAAAAGCAACCATAGGTTGTCGCTTACTCATCCAACTAATGCCACCACCAAACATAGTGAACACATAAGCACTCATGGATCTCCTGCTATCAATATCACCTGCCCAATCTGAATCCACAAACCCACAAATACAAACTGAATGTGGAGATCTAGAAGAGTTACCATGATAACATATGGAGTAATCTAATGTACCCCTCAAATATCTGAATACTCGCTTAACTACATCCCAATGTACCCATCCAGGGTTAGCCATAAACTGACTCAGGACTCCCACTACTTGGGCAATGTCTGGTCTAGTACAAACCATAGCATACATAAGACTACCAACTGCACTAGCATAAGGTACTCTACTCATGTCCTCCACCTCACTAGGAGATTTTGGACAATCATCTACAGATAACTTTGTTCCCACAAAAATAGGAACACATAGTGGTCTACAATCTGCCATGCTGAACTTGTCTAACACAGACTTTACATACTTACTCTGACTCAACCAAAGTTTTCTATTAGACCTGTCTCTACTGATTTCCATACCCAAGATGTACCTAGCTGCCCCAAGATCTTTTATCTCAAACTATGCTGACAACTGAGATTTAAAATCAGAAATCATACCCTTACCCTTCCCAAACAACAACATATCATCAACATATAATGCAACAATAAGAAGGTGATCATTTTCAACTCTGAAATAAACACAATGATCTGATTTTAATCTTACAAATCTAATTGACAACACAAAGGCATCAAACTTAAGGTACCACATCCTAGGAGATTGCTTCAAACCATATAGAGATTTTTTTAATCTGCAAACTAAGGATTCTTTACCTTTAACAATGTAGTGCTCAGGCTGTGACATATAAATCTCTTCCTCCAAATCACCATGAAGGAAAGTTGTCTTCACATCCATCTGTTCTATCTCTAAATCATATGATGCAGCAAGCGCTAACAAAATCTAATGGATGTCAACTTTGCAACAGGAGAGAATATTTCACCATAATCTATTCCCTCTACCTGTGAATACCCCTTTGCAACCAATCTAGCTTTGTACCTTTCAACACTGCCATCTACACATAATTTCTTCCTGAACACCCATTTATAGCCAATAGATTTTCTCCCTTTAGGCAAAGGTACAAAGTCCCAAGTTTTGTTTTTCTCCAATGAAGCCATCTCATCATCTATAGCCTCAATCTAGGAACCTACATCTTCCATGCCTAAAGCCTCTTTCACAGATCTAGGCTCATCAGTGTTAGTAATCAAAGCAAAAGGCACAACTAGAATCTAACATAGAATAACCAAACCTTTTTGGTTGCTTTCTTTCTCTCATGGATCTCCTCAAGGGTTGCGGTTGAGGTTGTTCTTCCTCTTCTTCTGAACTATCAGAGCTGCTAGAGCTCTCCTCATCATTAGGCCCAACATGGTCTCTCTGTTCAATCTTCTCAGGGGTAGGAGGCAACTGAACAACATCTTTTTCCTTTTCTTTTTCATCTGGTTGTAGCACAATAGGAGAAGATGTTAGCTCTCTAAAAATAACATTTCTACTATACAACACCTTACTAGTCACATGATCCCAAAGCTTGTATCCTTTCACACCAGCACTGTCTCTGATGAAAATACATTTAACAACTTTGTTTTCCAACTTAGATCTTTTCTCCTTTGGAACATGTGCATAAGCTTCACAACCAAAAACACAAAGATGTCTAATTGAAGGCTTCTTACCAGACCAAACCTCCATGGGTGTCTTACCAAAAAGGGCTGATGTAGGAGATCTATTAACCAGATAGCAAGTAGTGGCCACAGCTTCGGCCCAAAACCTTTGTTCTAAACTAGCTCCACTAAGCATACTCCTAGCCTTCTCCATTAGTGTCCTGTTCATTCTCTCTGCAACTCCATTTTGCTGTGGGGTATAAGGAGTTGTCTTATGCCTCTTGATACCTTGTTCTTTATAGAACTGTTCAAACTCTGCTGAGCAAAACTCACCACCATTGTCAGCTCTCACACACTTGATCTTCTTACTAGTCTGATTCTCTACAAGAGCTTTAAATTCCTTGAACCAACTAAATACTTGTGTCTTACTTTTAAGGAAATAAATCCATGTCCTACTATAAATCATCTATGAAAGATACAAAAAATATAGACTTGGAGATTGAAGGAACTTTTACAGAACCAAATACATCAGAATGAATAAGATCCAAAACATCAGAAGATTTGTGAGAACTAGAGTAAAACTAAACATGATTTTGTTTACCATAGACACAGTGTTCACAAAAGTCAAACTCGAGATTGCAATCATTTAACCCCTCAATGAGATTTTTATTTTTCAGGGTTCTGAGACCCTTTTCACCAATGTGGCCAAATCTCATATGCCACAACATTGTCTTTTCTGCAAGAAGCTTACCTTCCAAAGTGTTTGTACTACCATCAGAACCAATAGCCACAAACTTCTTTACTACTTGTTCAGATGGTGAGGATGAAGAACTATTACATAGAGGAATACATGCATCTAGCTGAAATAAGGTGCCTCTCCTAGTACCCCTTGCAAGCACTATCGATCCTCTCATCATCTTGCATCCTTCTTTCAAAAAAACAACTTGCACACCTACATCATTCAACATACTTACAGATAATAGGTTTTGTGCCAAACCTAAAATGTGCATAACTCCATTCATTCCCTTTACTCATCCATCAAGAAATTTGATAGTGACCCTTCCACGTCCAACTATCTTTAGGTGAGAATCATCACCCAAGTACACCTTTCCACCATCAAACTCTTCATATTTTGAGAACCAGTTTCGATGAGAGGTCATGTGAAAAGATGCACTTGAGTCAACCAAACACACATCATTAGATGCATGGGATGCCAAAGCTATAATGAATGCATCACCATCTTCTTGAGATCTTTCTGAAGCTAAATCTGAACCTTTCTTCTTCTTCTTTGGCTCTTTGCAGTCTTTATGGAAGTGCCCAGATTTATCACAGTTCCAAAATTTTGCCTTGGACTTATTGGAAGTCTTTGACTTCCCACAAGATTTGGATCTACCCTTATTGTCAGACTTATTGTCATTTTTCTTCCCTCTTTCAGTGGATCTCCCATGAATAGCAAGGGCTTCTTTTTCTAAAATGGAAGCCTTTCTCCGCATCTCCTCTGATAGCAGCAAAGAAACCACATCATCCATTTTGAAGGTGACTAATGTGCTTTCGAGAGCCATTACAAGATGGTCCCATGAATCTGGTAAAGAACACAAAAGTGTGTAGCAATGATCCTCCTCCTCTAACTTGACACCAGCTGATGTCAACTATGCAACCAACAGATTAAATGCATTTAAATGATCCATTAAGGATCCACCTTCCTCCATTCATAGAGAGTACAACTTCTTCCTCAGGAACAACTTGTTCACTAGAGATTTGGCCTGATACATGGCCGCAAGTCTTTCCCACAAACTATTTGCGATTTTCTCATCTAGAACATTCAGAAGAACTGCATTGGTTAAACAAAGTCTTATGAGAACCTTAGCTTTATGGTCTTTGATATCCCAATCTGCTTGAGCTATAGTTTTTGGTCTTGTAGCACTTGAAGTCACTTCCCATAGGTCACGATCTTCCAACATGTCTTCCATCTTGAGTTTCCACAACTCAAAATTAGTGCCATTAAATTTCTCCACCTCCATTCTTCCATATGATGAACTTGCCATCTCAATCTGCATATAAGATTCAGAATGCTCTGCAAAAAACTCCCACTCAAACTTGAGATCAGGTCAAAAAACCCTACCCAACAACTAGGATCAAAAGTTGATCAAGCTCTGATACCACTTGTAAGGAAACTCAGGTGTGGAAACAGCTTCCTACGGTAATCTCTATAGGAGAGTATTGTGAAAATTCCTATAAATCCTTACAATTTCAGATTTGTTAACTACTTTAACAAAGATGTTGCAACCACATACCATGCATATAGAAAAATAGAGAATGTCACAATGATATACCCTGGGGAAACCTTTCAGTAAAACCCCAGCACTCCAAAACCTGCACAATGTATTGATCAAAACTATTACAGCTTACAATACACTTGCAATGCAAGTTCTTTCAGAAGATTTCCAAAACCTTAAAGACAAATCATGGCAGCATAAAAATGTTCCAACCATACACTCGCATCACATCTCTTCACAACCCTAAAAAAGCTTATATCATGCGCTTCACTTTTTAGGGCTACTCCCAAAGATAACCGTATTAGGGTTTTACCATTCTCCGAGAAAATAAGAACCCCAAAAATTTTTTCGGGGAGATGCCCCAAACCCCACAATTGGGGAAGAGTGTACAGTACTCAAATTTATTAGTTGCCATGTGTCTTCACCTATCATTGAATCTTCTTGACATAGCTCTTACATGTCATAGGAATCTGTCATAACCGTTTTAGCCATGATCTCCTTACACACAATTCAAGATGTCGACACATCAACATTATTTGCAAGAAATACATTTCACAAAAAAAATAATAAGAATAGGAATTATCCAAGGTTGAGACACCTTATTCCTAACAACAAACAAAATCTAGGGTTGAATCAGCACTGACAAAGAGCAGCAGTAGCAATTTGGGTATTAAAGGAGTACAGGCAAACAACGGATGAAGCAGGGTAGAGATTTCTTTTCATGCCATGATTTGAACTCCAGGCCACTCTTAGACATGGATAGTGCTTGCGATCAATCCACTACAGAATGTGAACCCAAGATTAAGAAGTTGCAAAAGGATTTGAACTCAGATGCACAGAGCAAGGTTTCGAATGAGGACACTAGCGACACTAGATATTCTAGCTACTATTGTAATTGTTGGCTATATGGGCATCGAATAGTGGACTGTCGACAAAAAGCTATGAGATTTCTAATCCCTAACTATGATCATCTAAAAGCCTTTATAGCCAAACAAAAATGGAAAAGCCTAGAGGAAAATAGGGTACCAAAAGAGATTTTGAACTACAAAGTGCGAGATCCCTTGGTAAATAAACCTACCCTGGGATCTAGGGCTTGCATAAACAAGAAATGAGATGAATGCACTAATGATCGGCTTCCTAAAGTCTTTACTATAAGGTACTTAGACAGTCAGTTGACTCATTTTGCTAAGACAAAATATGCACTACAAATCTCAAGCAACCACGGGATTGTGAGGGCCCTAAAACCCAGAGCTGATTCGGCTAAGCAATCCAATGATCCCCTTACTACCTTGGGGAGAGGGGGTTTTCCAGTGGCCCAGTCAGATCTGGGGGCTGCTAGGTTGAAAGACACCGAATGGCAAGGTGTAAAAAGAAAAAAGAAGGCAAGATCTCAATTTGTTGAGAGAGTGGAGATTCCTCTGAGTAATCCTTTTGACTCACTGAGATTGGAAAAGCACCCTCAAAATACCAGATCTTATTTGCCACCCCACATCTGCAATGGGGTTTTGGGAGGAAGGGGTAACTTCCAGGATGAGCACCCCAAGTGCACCATAGGATCAATTCCTATTCACATCTGCCCTTCCTCTACTAAAATCCTAACTGGATTAGGGTTTGCCATGGCTGGGGAGAATAGTGCAAATATTCCTTCAAAGTCTCACACAGACAAAGAAAGGTTTTACTCTCCCCCTCACCGTAGATTAGTTGGTAAGAAACTAATGCATAAATCCAATATCATAAATGATGAACAATTAAAGGTATCTACCTCTATCTATACTCTACCTCATAGGAGAAATAGTAAGCTTTTGTTTGATTATAATAGAGATAGGACAAGCTCTAAATATAAATCTAATAGAATAATCCTAGAAAGTGAATCCAAAGCACAGAAATAGAATTATTATGCAGAAATAGGTCTTATTGTGTGGTGGAAAGGAGCTGGAGCAAGCTTACTAGACATCACTGAAGCCCTAGAGGTAATGCTCCCATGTGAGGTAAGTATCATTGCCCTCATAGACTTTTTCTTCTTGATAGATTGTAAAAATTCAGAAATAAATAAGGTTGTAGTAGACAGTCTTAATTTAAAATTCAGACATGAAACCTTCTTTGTAACAAATTGGAAACCTCTTTTCAATCTGCTATACCTAGAAAACTTTGCAGTGGAAATAGCCATCTCCCTCATAAATTTGCCAATAGAACTTGCTAGCATAGATTTGGTTATCAAAATTGGTAACAAAATAGGTAAATTTATTAGAATCTGTGAAACTTCACCAAACAAATCTGAGAAAATTATCATTTTAAAGATGAATATACATCAGCATTTCATCCCTCATATATGTTTATGTTTTAATTCCAATACAATCATCATTAACCCAACTATCATGGAAGATTTCTTAGAAATTAATCTTAATACTATGAAACCCAAAACTTCAACTAATCTTCTAGATAAGAGCTTGGATGTTAAAATCAACTTTCTTTCAAGCAAAGGGGGCTTTATAATCACTAAAGTAAAGGAAAGTTCCATGGATATCCTACCATCCCCTCAATCAGTTGAACCTCTTTGCCAGCCTGATAAGGTAACTGAGATTAATGGCAATCAAGTTTCGATTATTGAGGAACCTTCATATTTAATTGTGGAGAATATTAACCCTCATAATTCACTTGCTGAAATTAGCAAGCATGATTCTTGGAATGATAACCATGTCAATCCAGATCTTGTAAAGAATGAAATCCAACCTGAAAATAGAGATAGACTCCAATCTCCCAGAAAGACAGTCCAGTCAGTTCCTACTAATCTTCCTTCAATGTCTCCTAATTACAAAGAGGACAAAATAGGTGCCCCTCCAGCTGTACCATCACAAGAAAACTCCTCTAAGGAGGAAAAATGCAACAAGGAAGTTAAGATTATAAAAGATTATATAGGGGAATCTTTAACTGATGAACTACTGGACATGTTTATTAATGAAATGAGCGATGAAGAAGAGCTCGGATATTAGAAGGATGTACTAATTAGAGACATTCTGGCACTCAAAAATTTTGCTGAGGATAATGATGCATCTTTAGCAAGTCTACAAGAGATTGAGGAATCAGCAAACAAAACCCCTATAAAAGCCCACCCCAATGACCTGGTTAAGATGATTGAATCCTATGAACAAGAGAAAATTGAAGTGGTAGATTCACTCATTGATCCAAGTAAAGGGTCTGGTAGAGAAGTTCATATAGAAACCCCAGTTTCCCCTCCCCTCTTCAAGGATAATGCAACAAACAACTTAGAAAACATTGAGGGATTTTTTGGTATTACAAATGAAGACAGAGAATTGGGTATTGCCACTAATCTGGAGGGATTATCCTCTCCCAAAATAGACAAGATCAAAAAGAAGAGGGGAAGGAAATCTTTTACTGAGCTTAGAAACATAGCAGGCAATGCTGATAACCAAATGAAGATCTCTGACATTCTGAATAGCGGGAAGGGGAAGTGCCTTCCCAGGGACCAATGAGGGTCACATCCTGGAATGTTAAGGGCCTAAATGCCCCTAAAAAACAAAGACTCATTAAGAGTTATCTTAAAAACTTTGATTCAGAAATAATAATCTTACAAGAAACTAAACTAAGCACAGAAGAAAGTAAGAAATTAAATAATAAATTTGGCATATGGAAGTCAGTATTTGAACCATCAACAGGTGCCTTAGGAGGCTTAGTAGTCTTATGGGACCCCTGGAAAGTTTCCTCCCAAGTATTATCTAGTAGCAACAATTGGATGGTACTTAGGATCTGTAGCCTTAAATCTAACCTGAAATTCAATTTGATTAACAGTTATGGTCCTACACTAAATACAGATAAGAGAAGGGTCTAGCGGGAAGTCCAGGCCATACTCCAATCAAACAAAATAGAGACGCAGATCCTAGGAGGAGACTTTAATGCTATATTGGACACCAACAAAATATTTGGTGGGTCCAAGTACATTTCACAATCTCAAAAAGATTTCAGTCAATGGGTTATGGATAATAATCTAATTAATATTGAAACCATTAATGGGTCATTCACATGGAATAATAGAAGATCGGGATTCAGCCATATCGGACAAAATTAGACAAATTTTTGTTTTTTGGAGAAATGGAAAATTTTGACTAACTCTTAACCGTAGAGATTCTTCTAGATGCTAGATCGGATCATTTCCCCATTAGATTGACCATTACGGAGGATTGCAAGCCTAATAGGAATCCATTTAAATTTGAATTTATGTGGTTCCAGGACCAAGAACTTATCAACCTATTGGAACAATGGTGGAACCAAATAATAGGTGAGGGCTCTAAGATGTAGAGTCTAGTTAATAAACTCAAAATAATTAAAAACAAAGTCTTGGAATGGAACAAAAACAAATTTAATAACATCTTCGAGGAGAAAATTCAAACCAAACTAGAATTAGAGAATCTTAATAACATAGTCATAGCCCAAGGGATGAACAAAGGAAGTTATCTAAAGGAAAAGGAATGCATGGTTAAATACAATTCAATTCTACTCAAAGAGGAAATTTACTGGAAACAAAAATCCAGGGAAACCTGGCTTAAAGAAGGGGATAATAAAACTAAATTCTTCCATTAATCAACCAACATAAAGAGGAATATTAATAGGATCTCCAAGATTAAGGATGAGAGAGGGAAACTCTTGGAAGACCCCAAAGATATTGCAGCTCACATCACAAAATTTTATAATTCCCTCCTTAACAATGTGGAAGTAGCTGATCTTCAAGCACAGAATGAGATGTTAAAAGCCATACCTAGATTGATCATGGATGAAGACAACACCATGATGAACAGTAGATTCACCTTGGAAGAAGTCAAGATTGCATTATTCCAAATGCAGCCAGACAAAGCGCCAGGACTTGACAGTTTCCAGGAGGGTTTCTTCCAAAAATGCTGGCACTTTATGGGAATGGATATTTGGCAAGCGGTGGAGGAAACTAGGAACTTGGGTACTATCTTATCAGAAATTAACAATACCTTCTTCACTCTTATTCCCAAGAAAAATGATTGCATCGAATCAGGAGATTTTTGACCCATATCACTTTGCAACATTATTTACAAGATATTATCTAAATGTCTAGCGAACAGACTTAAAATTCTTCTACCGATTTTAATCTCAGAAGAACAAATAGGTTTCGTAGCCAATAGATCGATCCTAGATGGCATTGTCATCACCCAAGAATTAGTTCATACCGCACAAGTGACCAAGGAACCAAGCATGTTTATTAAAATTGATATTCAAAAGGCTTATAACAAAGTAAATTGGAGATTTCTCTGTAAATGCTTGGAAGCCTTTGATTTTTCCAAGCAATGGATTAATCTCATCTTCAAATGTATTTCTACCCCTAAGATCTCGGTCCTTGTCAATGGTACTCCAAAAGGTTTTTTCGGTATATCGCAAGGCATCAGACAAGGTGACCCACTGTTGCCCTTTCTTTATGTTATCATGGCAGAAGCCCTGGGGAGAACTATCTCCAGGAAATAATCAGAAGGTAAGATTACAGGTTTAAAAGCTGCAGATAACATTTCATACATCACACACCAAAAATTCACAGATGATACAATCCTCCCAAGATCTGCCAACTATCAGGAGGTGAAGGCCTTCAAAGACATCCTTAACCTTTACATGAAGACCTTAGGTCAGCAAGTCAACTCACAAAAGTTAGAGATCTTCTTTATTAATACCTCACCCAATTTGGAAAAGAGAATTTGTAATATCTTTGGTTATAATCTGGGTAAATTTCCTTGTAAATATCTTGGTATCGAGATAGATAAGGGTCTAAAATCCTCCAAATTATGGAAACAAGTTCTAGCAAAAATTCAAGATAAGAAAAGCTCTT